>CAXIVU010000299.1:2500-5000 GCA_964035795.1 Pterobdella sp. o SKG-2022 | reverse complement strand
CCGGTTTTGGACGCGGGTTTGAAAGTCAGTATAGTGATCCTTTTCCCCTGGCGGCTCGCGGCAGCGAGCCGAAAAATTTAGAAATTTGGGACTGAAAGATGCGATTTTAGACGCATCTTTCGTCGAGCTATTTTACGACTGGTTGTTGCCTAAATGTTCAGTTTTGGACGGGACGGCGGTGGCGTGTTTTGTGGCCTGTACCTTGCCGCCGCCGCCGCCGAACTGACAAATAGCAGGCAATAGCCCTTTTAAGGTGCCGACTTAGGACGATTAAGATTGGCCTTATTTATGATGCACCACGCATCGACACCGACACACGCCGAGACAAAGGAAGAAAGAGCGGCGAGACCGACGGCAGTGTTTTTCTTTACGCTTTAAAGTAGTGGTTCGTCACACTAGTTTATTTATTGGCCCTTGTGACGCCAACACTCACTTTTATATGTGGGTCTTTTCACGCAGCTTCCCATTTCACGATCTGGTATTTGCAAATTCTTTTTTTCTCTTTTGCTGCTGCTGCTGCTGCTGCTGCTGCTGCAAAAAGAGAAGCCAGAATTTCCCACCGGACACCACGTGGAGGTTCCAGATCACGTCCAGCACTTTTTTGCACTTTTACACTTTTACCATGACTAGACGGGTGATGGTGGTGATGGTGCCTTTCTTCGCCCGCCTCGTGATGCCCCTTTGTATTCATTGGTACTTGCGTATGGAGTACACACACGTGTGGGGGTTCTAGAGTTGGCATCATTTTATTCACCACATTATTCACCCTTCAACATAGGCACCTTTCTAGACGCATCTTACGCTACTTTTTTATGGCGCGACGGTGCCTAAGCGCTGCATATGTGAGCGCGTGTATATCACGCACACTCACATATACAACCTAGAAAAGGATAGTAACTGAGTAGAAGACGTTGTGTTTTAATAAATCGCTTCAGAATTTAGAAACGCTCTTTCTTAAAGCGAGTCGCGTCGCCTTGCCTTGCCTTGCCTTGCCTTGCCTTGGCGTTCGTGGGACTTGCAATGATAAAATTATTATTTTCGATTAATTTTTTAAAATTTATTAATTAATAAATTTATTTTTTTAATTAAATATTTAATCATTTTATATTAAATTATTTAATTTTTTTTTCTCACACTTTTTCGATTAATATTTTAAATTTAATTTTAATTTTCAATTAAATTTTATAAATTTTTTCTATTTCGACTTTTCATAAGACTAAAATCATCATCATCATCATCATCATCATCATCATCATCACCGCCGCGGCCGTGCAACACGCGTGCACACACGAAGATCATTATCATAACCACCAGTTCGCGCCCCTACTAGAACAATGAGCATACACGTGGTAATGGTTTTTTTTTTTAAATTAACTAAAATCAAATTTAAATGTTACAATACTTTATTGTGACATTTTAAAAACGCTCAAAATATATAAATATATATATATATATTTATTTTTCGATTATTTTTAAAATAAATTTAAAAAAAATTTTTTTTCTCATTAAATAGATGATTATTAATTAAATTTAGTCGTTTACTCAATCACAAATGTATACGAATCGAAGTAATTCATTTTAGAATAAATTTCATTTATTTTATCGAATTAAGTGAAAAATGATGAAAAAAACTTTTTTTATCAAAAATTATATTCTACATATGTTTTAAAAGTAATTTAGTGAAAAAAAATCAACTAAAAAAAAAAAGTCATTTTCGATCAAAATCTCGACTAAGTGCCGACTATTTCTGAAGCGTTTTGCATAAAGATAACGTCCTCTACTCAGTTACTTACATTGCACCCAATTTTACTCTCTATTTCGATTCACACTCGATTAACGCGCCGCCGCCCCTAGCTACTTACGCTGGCTGCAGCCGACGCGCTGCATTACGCGCGACGCTGCTATATACATACAGCGCGTCTACGCACGCGTTATAGGCACCGACGGTGCCCAAAATAACTTTTTTTCGTAAAAAATTTTTTGAAAAAATTTCTGAAGCGTTTTATCAAAACAAAACGTCCTCTACTCAGTTTGTTACCTTTCCTAGGGTGTAAACTGGAGTGCAAAAGTAGGGCGGTGAAAAAATTTAATTTTTTTCACCGACTCGACATCTTTTGTCCGACAAGTTTGCCGTACGTGGTCTTTTGGTAGGCTATGAACGTACGAATGGCTACGAGTGCGACGCTAGGCTGAGATTCTTTAGCATCCGGCAATCGGCGACGCCAATAGATACCATCAAAAGGCGCCCAAGCGTCTACGGGTCCAAATTGAACGCGAATGTAGTCCTAAAACGACTATAAAATGACAGACAGATCAGCAATTTTGTTTCCGCCAAAGGCATAACAAAATGCACCATGAACGAAGCGATATCGTGCTACTTGCTGCGTCTTTTATGCCCGTTTACACCTTGCCGGCGTATAGGGCGAAAAGCGTAAAAGCAAAAAAGCGCTCGCAAAAAATCACTCGATTTCGGACTGAAATCGTCGAGGTTATACATTTT
>CAXIVU010000298.1:0-173309 GCA_964035795.1 Pterobdella sp. o SKG-2022 | reverse complement strand
TGTTGTTTGCGTTGATGTTGCAATCGTTGTCGAAACTGTTGTAGCTGTAGCCAATGAAGTTGTTGTTACAGTTATTGTAGTTGGCGTTGTTGTTTCTACAGTAGTAACTGTTGGCGTAGATTTAGACAACATTTCTGTCGTTGTTGTCATAATAACAGTTGTTGTTTGCGTTGATGTTGCAATCGTTGTCGAAACTGTTGTAGCTGTAGCCAATGAAGTTGTTGTTACAGTTATTGTAGTTGGCGTTGTTGTTTCTACAGTAGTAACTGTTGGCGTAGATTTAGACAACATTTCTGTCGTTGTTGTCATAATAACAGTTGTTGTTTGCGTTGATGTTGCAATCGTTGTCGAAACTGTTGTAGCTGTAGCCAATGAAGTTGTTGTTACAGTTATTGTAGTTGGCGTTGTTGTTTCTACAGTAGTAACTGTTGGCGTAGATTTAGACAACATTTCTGTCGTTGTTGTCATAATAACAGTTGTTGTTTGCGTTGATGTTGCAATCGTTGTCGAAACTGTTGTAGCTGTAGCCAATGAAGTTGTTGTTACAGTTATTGTAGTTGGCGTTGTTGTTTCTACAGTAGTAACTGTTGGCGTAGATTTAGACAACATTTCTGTCGTTGTTGTCATAATAACAGTTGTTGTTTGCGTTGATGTTGCAATCGTTGTCGAAACTGTTGTAGCTGTAGCCAATGAAGTTGTTGTTACAGTTATTGTAGTTGGCGTTGTTGTTTCTACAGTAGTAACTGTTGGCGTAGATTTAGACAACATTTCTGTCGTTGTTGTCATAATAACAGTTGTTGTTTGCGTTGATGTTGCAATCGTTGTCGAAACTGTTGTAGCTGTAGCCAATGAAGTTGTTGTTACAGTTATTGTAGTTGGCGTTGTTGTTTCTACAGTAGTAACTGTTGGCGTAGATTTAGACAACATTTCTGTCGTTGTTGTCATAATAACAGTTGTTGTTTGCGTTGATGTTGCAATCGTTGTCGAAACTGTTGTAGCTGTAGCCAATGAAGTTGTTGTTACAGTTATTGTAGTTGGCGTTGTTGTTTCTACAGTAGTAACTGTTGGCGTAGATTTAGACAACATTTCTGTCGTTGTTGTCATAATAACAGTTGTTGTTTGCGTTGATGTTGCAATCGTTGTCGAAACTGTTGTAGCTGTAGCCAATGAAGTTGTTGTTACAGTTATTGTAGTTGGCGTTGTTGTTTCTACAGTAGTAACTGTTGGCGTAGATTTAGACAACATTTCTGTCGTTGTTGTCATAATAACAGTTGTTGTTTGCGTTGATGTTGCAATCGTTGTCGAAACTGTTGTAGCTGTAGCCAATGAAGTTGTTGTTACAGTTATTGTAGTTGGCGTTGTTGTTTCTACAGTAGTAACTGTAGGCGTAGATTTAGACAACATTTCTGTCGTTGTTGTCATAATAACAGTTGTTGTTTGCGTTGATGTTGCAATCGTTGTCGAAACTGTTGTAGCTGTAGCCAATGAAGTTGTTGTTACAGTTATTGTAGTTGGCGTTGTTGTTTCTACAGTAGTAACTGTTGGCGTAGATTTAGACAACATTTCTGTCGTTGTTGTCATAATAACAGTTGTTGTTTGCGTTGATGTTGCAATCGTTGTCGAAACTGTTGTAGCTGTAGCCAATGAAGTTGTTGTTACAGTTATTGTAGTTGGCGTTGTTGTTTCTACAGTAGTAACTGTTGGCGTAGATTTAGACAACATTTCTGTCGTTGTTGTCATAATAACAGTTGTTGTTTGCGTTGATGTTGCAATCGTTGTCGAAACTGTTGTAGCTGTAGCCAATGAAGTTGTTGTTACAGTTATTGTAGTTGGCGTTGTTGTTTCTACAGTAGTAACTGTTGGCGTAGATTTAGACAACATTTCTGTCGTTGTTGTCATAATAACAGTTGTTGTTTGCGTTGATGTTGCAATCGTTGTCGAAACTGTTGTAGCTGTAGCCAATGAAGTTGTTGTTACAGTTATTGTAGTTGGCGTTGTTGTTTCTACAGTAGTAACTGTTGGCGTAGATTTAGACAACATTTCTGTCGTTGTTGTCATAATAACAGTTGTTGTTTGCGTTGATGTTGCAATCGTTGTCGAAACTGTTGTAGCTGTAGCCAATGAAGTTGTTGTTACAGTTATTGTAGTTGGCGTTGTTGTTTCTACAGTAGTAACTGTTGGCGTAGATTTAGACAACATTTCTGTCGTTGTTGTCATAATAACAGTTGTTGTTTGCGTTGATGTTGCAATCGTTGTCGAAACTGTTGTAGCTGTAGCCAATGAAGTTGTTGTTACAGTTATTGTAGTTGGCGTTGTTGTTTCTACAGTAGTAACTGTTGGCGTAGATTTAGACAACATTTCTGTCGTTGTTGTCATAATAACAGTTGTTGTTTGCGTTGATGTTGCAATCGTTGTCGAAACTGTTGTAGCTGTAGCCAATGAAGTTGTTGTTACAGTTATTGTAGTTGGCGTTGTTGTTTCTACAGTAGTAACTGTTGGCGTAGATTTAGACAACATTTCTGTCGTTGTTGTCATAATAACAGTTGTTGTTTGCGTTGATGTTGCAATCGTTGTCGAAACTGTTGTAGCTGTAGCCAATGAAGTTGTTGTTACAGTTATTGTAGTTGGCGTTGTTGTTTCTACAGTAGTAACTGTTGGCGTAGATTTAGACAACATTTCTGTCGTTGTTGTCATAATAACAGTTGTTGTTTGCGTTGATGTTGCAATCGTTGTCGAAACTGTTGTAGCTGTAGCCAATGAAGTTGTTGTTACAGTTATTGTAGTTGGCGTTGTTGTTTCTACAGTAGTAACTGTTGGCGTAGATTTAGACAACATTTCTGTCGTTGTTGTCATAATAACAGTTGTTGTTTGCGTTGATGTTGCAATCGTTGTCGAAACTGTTGTAGCTGTAGCCAATGAAGTTGTTGTTACAGTTATTGTAGTTGGCGTTGTTGTTTCTACAGTAGTAACTGTTGGCGTAGATTTAGACAACATTTCTGTCGTTGTTGTCATAATAACAGTTGTTGTTTGCGTTGATGTTGCAATCGTTGTCGAAACTGTTGTAGCTGTAGCCAATGAAGTTGTTGTTACAGTTATTGTAGTTGGCGTTGTTGTTTCTACAGTAGTAACTGTTGGCGTAGATTTAGACAACATTTCTGTCGTTGTTGTCATAATAACAGTTGTTGTTTGCGTTGATGTTGCAATCGTTGTCGAAACTGTTGTAGCTGTAGCCAATGAAGTTGTTGTTACAGTTATTGTAGTTGGCGTTGTTGTTTCTACAGTAGTAACTGTTGGCGTAGATTTAGACAACATTTCTGTCGTTGTTGTCATAATAACAGTTGTTGTTTGCGTTGATGTTGCAATCGTTGTCGAAACTGTTGTAGCTGTAGCCAATGAAGTTGTTGTTACAGTTATTGTAGTTGGCGTTGTTGTTTCTACAGTAGTAACTGTTGGCGTAGATTTAGACAACATTTCTGTCGTTGTTGTCATAATAACAGTTGTTGTTTGCGTTGATGTTGCAATCGTTGTCGAAACTGTTGTAGCTGTAGCCAATGAAGTTGTTGTTACAGAAATTGTAGTTGGCGTTGTTGTTTTTACAGTAGTAACTGTTGGCGTAGATTTAGACAACATTTCTGTTGTTGTTGTCATAATAACAGTTGTTGTTTGCGTTGATGTTGCAATCGTTGTCGAAACTGTTGTAGCTGTAGCCAATGAAGTTGTTGTTACAGTTATTGTAGTTGGCGTTGTTGTTTCTACAGTAGTAACTGTTGGCGTAGATTTAGACAACATTTCTGTCGTTGTTGTCATAATAACAGTTGTTGTTTGCGTTGATGTTGCAATCGTTGTCGAAACTGTTGTAGCTGTAGCCAATGAAGTTGTTGTTACAGTTATTGTAGTTGGCGTTGTTGTTTCTACAGTAGTAACTGTTGGCGTAGATTTAGACAACATTTCTGTCGTTGTTGTCATAATAACAGTTGTTGTTTGCGTTGATGTTGCAATCGT
Source organism: Pterobdella sp. o SKG-2022 (assembly GCA_964035795.1). Lineage (NCBI taxonomy): Eukaryota > Metazoa > Annelida > Clitellata > Hirudinida > Piscicolidae > Pterobdella > Pterobdella occidentalis. The sequence continues at coordinate 169,307 of CAXIVU010000298.1, read as the reverse complement.
TGTCGAAACTGTTGTAGCTGTAGCCAATGAAGTTGTTGTTACAGTTATTGTAGTTGGCGTTGTTGTTTCTACAGTAGTAACTGTTGGCGTAGATTTAGACAACATTTCTGTCATTGTTGTCATAATAACAGTTGTTGTTTGCGTTGATGTTGCAATCGTTGTCGAAACTGTTGTAGCTGTAGCCAATGAAGTTGTTGTTACAGTTATTGTAGTTGGCGTTGTTGTTTCTACAGTAGTAACTGTTGGCGTAGATTTAGACAACATTTCTGTCGTTGTTGTCATAATAACAGTTGTTGTTTGCGTTGATGTTGCAATCGTTGTCGAAACTGTTGTAGCTGTAGCCAATGAAGTTGTTGTTACAGAAATTGTAGTTGGCGTTGTTGTTTCTACAGTAGTAACTGTTGGCGTAGATTTAGACAACATTTCTGTCGTTGTTGTCATAATAACAGTTGTTGTTTGCGTTGATGTTGCAATCGTTGTCGAAACTGTTGTAGCTGTAGCCAATGAAGTTGTTGTTACAGTTATTGTAGTTGGCGTTGTTGTTTCTACAGTAGTAACTGTTGGCGTAGATTTAGACAACATTTCTGTCGTTGTTGTCATAATAACAGTTGTTGTTTGCGTTGATGTTGCAATCGTTGTCGAAACTGTTGTAGCTGTAGCCAATGAAGTTGTTGTTACAGTTATTGTAGTTGGCGTTGTTGTTTCTACAGTAGTAACTGTAGGCGTAGATTTAGACAACATTTCTGTCGTTGTTGTCATAATAACAGTTGTTGTTTGCGTTGATGTTGCAATCGTTGTCGAAACTGTTGTAGCTGTAGCCAATGAAGTTGTTGTTACAGTTATTGTAGTTGGCGTTGTTGTTTCTACAGTAGTAACTGTTGGCGTAGATTTAGACAACATTTCTGTCGTTGTTGTCATAATAACAGTTGTTGTTTGCGTTGATGTTGCAATCGTTGTCGAAACTGTTGTAGCTGTAGCCAATGAAGTTGTTGTTACAGAAATTGTAGTTGGCGTTGTTGTTTCTACAGTAGTAACTGTTGGCGTAGATTTAGACAACATTTCTGTCGTTGTTGTCATAATAACAGTTGTTGTTTGCGTTGATGTTGCAATCGTTGTCGAAACTGTTGTAGCTGTAGCCAATGAAGTTGTTGTTACAGAAATTGTAGTTGGCGTTGTTGTTTCTACAGTAGTAACTGTTGGCGTAGATTTAGACAACATTTCTGTCGTTGTTGTCATAATAACAGTTGTTGTTTGCGTTGATGTTGCAATCGTTGTCGAAACTGTTGTAGCTGTAGCCAATGAAGTTGTTGTTACAGTTATTGTAGTTGGCGTTGTTGTTTCTACAGTAGTAACTGTTGGCGTAGATTTAGACAACATTTCTGTCGTTGTTGTCATAATAACAGTTGTTGTTTGCGTTGATGTTGCAATCGTTGTCGAAACTGTTGTAGCTGTAGCCAATGAAGTTGTTGTTACAGTTATTGTAGTTGGCGTTGTTGTTTCTACAGTAGTAACTGTAGGCGTAGATTTAGACAACATTTCTGTCGTTGTTGTCATACGAACAGTTGTTGTTTGCGTTGATGTTGCAATCGTTGTCGAAACTGTTGTAGCTGTAGCCAATGAAGTTGTTGTTACAGTTATTGTAGTTGGCGTTGTTGTTTCTACAGTAGTAACTGTTGGCGTAGATTTAGACAACATTTCTGTCGTTGTTGTCATAATAACAGTTGTTGTTTGCGTTGATGTTGCAATCGTTGTCGAAACTGTTGTAGCTGTAGCCAATGAAGTTGTTGTTACAGAAATTGTAGTTGGCGTTGTTGTTTCTACAGTAGTAACTGTTGGCGTAGATTTAGACAACATTTCTGTCGTTGTTGTCATAATAACAGTTGTTGTTTGCGTTGATGTTGCAATCGTTGTCGAAACTGTTGTAGCTGTAGCCAATGAAGTTGTTGTTACAGAAATTGTAGTTGGCGTTGTTGTTTCTACAGTAGTAACTGTTGGCGTAGATTTAGACAACATTTCTGTCGTTGTTGTCATAATAACAGTTGTTGTTTGCGTTGATGTTGCAATCGTTGTCGAAACTGTTGTAGCTGTAGCCAATGAAGTTGTTGTTACAGAAATTGTAGTTGGCGTTGTTGTTTCTACAGTAGTAACTGTTGGCGTAGATTTAGACAACATTTCTGTCGTTGTTGTCATAATAACAGTTGTTGTTTGCGTTGATGTTGCAATCGTTGTCGAAACTGTTGTAGCTGTAGCCAATGAAGTTGTTGTTACAGTTATTGTAGTTGGCGTTGTTGTTTCTACAGTAGTAACTGTAGGCGTAGATTTAGACAACATTTCTGTCGTTGTTGTCATACGAACAGTTGTTGTTTGCGTTGATGTTGCAATCGTTGTCGAAACTGTTGTAGCTGTAGCCAATGAAGTTGTTGTTACAGTTATTGTAGTTGGCGTTGTTGTTTCTACAGTAGTAACTGTTGGCGTAGATTTAGACAACATTTCTGTTGTTGTTGTCATAATAACAGTTGTTGTTTGCGTTGATGTTGCAATCGTTGTCGAAACTGTTGTAGCTGTAGCCAATGAAGTTGTTGTTACAGAAATTGTAGTTGGCGTTGTTGTTTCTACAGTAGTAACTGTTGGCGTAAATTTAGACAACATTTCTGTCGTTGTTGTCATAATAACAGTTGTTGTTTGCGTTGATGTTGCAATCGTTGTCGAAACTGTTGTAGCTGTAGCCAATGAAGTTGTTGTTACAGAAATTGTAGTTGGCGTTGTTGTTTCTACAGTAGTAACTGTTGGCGTAGATTTAGACAACATTTCTGTCGTTGTTGTCATAATAACAGTTGTTGTTTGCGTTGATGTTGCAATCGTTGTCGAAACTGTTGTAGCTGTAGCCAATGAAGTTGTTGTTACAGTTATTGTAGTTGGCGTTGTTGTTTCTACAGTAGTAACTGTTGGCGTAGATTTAGACAACATTTCTGTCGTTGTTGTCATAATAACAGTTGTTGTTTGCGTTGATGTTGCAATCGTTGTCGAAACTGTTGTAGCTGTAGCCAATGAAGTTGTTGTTACAGTTATTGTAGTTGGCGTTGTTGTTTCTACAGTAGTAACTGTAGGCGTAGATTTAGACAACATTTCTGTCGTTGTTGTCATAATAACAGTTGTTGTTTGCGTTGATGTTGCAATCGTTGTCGAAACTGTTGTAGCTGTAGCCAATGAAGTTGTTGTTACAGTTATTGTAGTTGGCGTTGTTGTTTCTACAGTAGTAACTGTTGGCGTAGATTTAGACAACATTTCTGTCGTTGTTGTCATAATAACAGTTGTTGTTTGCGTTGATGTTGCAATCGTTGTCGAAACTGTTGTAGCTGTAGCCAATGAAGTTGTTGTTACAGAAATTGTAGTTGGCGTTGTTGTTTCTACAGTAGTAACTGTTGGCGTAGATTTAGACAACATTTCTGTCGTTGTTGTCATAATAACAGTTGTTGTTTGCGTTGATGTTGCAATCGTTGTCGAAACTGTTGTAGCTGTAGCCAATGAAGTTGTTGTTACAGTTATTGTAGTTGGCGTTGTTGTTTCTACAGTAGTAACTGTTGGCGTAGATTTAGACAACATTTCTGTCGTTGTTGTCATAATAACAGTTGTTGTTTGCGTTGATGTTGCAATCGTTGTCGAAACTGTTGTAGCTGTAGCCAATGAAGTTGTTGTCACAGTTATTGTAGTTGGCGTTGTTGTTTCTACAGTAGTAACTGTTGGCGTAGATTTAGACAACATTTCTGTCGTTGTTGTCATACGAACAGTTGTTGTTTGCGTTGATGTTGCAATCGTTGTCGAAACTGTTGTAGCTGTAGCCAATGAAGTTGTTGTTACAGTTATTGTAGTTGGCGTTGTTGTTTCTACAGTAGTAACTGTTGGCGTAGATTTAGACAACATTTCTGTCGTTGTTGTCATAATAACAGTTGTTGTTTGCGTTGATGTTGCAATCGTTGTCGAAACTGTTGTAGCTGTAGCCAATGAAGTTGTTGTTACAGTTATTGTAGTTGGCGTTGTTGTTTCTACAGTAGTAACTGTTGGCGTAGATTTAGACAACATTTCTGTCGTTGTTGTCATAATAACAGTTGTTGTTTGCGTTGATGTTGCAATCGTTGTCGAAACTGTTGTAGCTGTAGCCAATGAAGTTGTTGTTACAGAAATTGTAGTTGGCGTTGTTGTTTCTACAGTAGTAACTGTTGGCGTAGATTTAGACAACATTTCTGTCGTTGTTGTCATAATAACAGTTGTTGTTTGCGTTGATGTTGCAATCGTTGTCGAAACTGTTGTAGCTGTAGCCAATGAAGTTGTTGTTACAGAAATTGTAGTTGGCGTTGTTGTTTCTACAGTAGTAACTGTTGGCGTAGATTTAGACAACATTTCTGTCGTTGTTGTCATAATAACAGTTGTTGTTTGCGTTGATGTTGCAATCGTTGTCGAAACTGTTGTAGCTGTAGCCAATGAAGTTGTTGTTACAGTTATTGTAGTTGGCGTTGTTGTTTCTACAGTAGTAACTGTTGGCGTAGATTTAGACAACATTTCTGTCGTTGTTGTCATAATAACAGTTGTTGTTTGCGTTGATGTTGCAATCGTTGTCGAAACTGTTGTAGCTGTAGCCAATGAAGTTGTTGTTACAGAAATTGTAGTTGGCGTTGTTGTTTCTACAGTAGTAACTGTTGGCGTAGATTTAGACAACATTTCTGTCGTTGTTGTCATAATAACAGTTGTTGTTTGCGTTGATGTTGCAATCGTTGTCGAAACTGTTGTAGCTGTAGCCAATGAAGTTGTTGTTACAGTTATTGTAGTTGGCGTTGTTGTTTCTACAGTAGTAACTGTTGGCGTAGATTTAGACAACATTTCTGTCGTTGTTGTCATAATAACAGTTGTTGTTTGCGTTGATGTTGCAATCGTTGTCGAAACTGTTGTAGCTGTAGCCAATGAAGTTGTTGTTACAGAAATTGTAGTTGGCGTTGTTGTTTCTACAGTAGTAACTGTTGGCGTAGATTTAGACAACATTTCTGTCGTTGTTGTCATAATAACAGTTGTTGTTTGCGTTGATGTTGCAATCGTTGTCGAAACTGTTGTAGCTGTAGCCAATGAAGTTGTTGTTACAGAAATTGTAGTTGGCGTTGTTGTTTCTACAGTAGTAACTGTTGGCGTAGATTTAGACAACATTTCTGTCGTTGTTGTCATAATAACAGTTGTTGTTTGCGTTGATGTTGCAATCGTTGTCGAAACTGTTGTAGCTGTAGCCAATGAAGTTGTTGTTACAGTTATTGTAGTTGGCGTTGTTGTTTCTACAGTAGTAACTGTTGGCGTAGATTTAGACAACATTTCTGTCGTTGTTGTCATAATAACAGTTGTTGTTTGCGTTGATGTTGCAATCGTTGTCGAAACTGTTGTAGCTGTAGCCAATGAAGTTGTTGTTACAGTTATTGTAGTTGGCGTTGTTGTTTCTACAGTAGTAACTGTTGGCGTAGATTTAGACAACATTTCTGTCGTTGTTGTCATAATAACAGTTGTTGTTTGCGTTGATGTTGCAATCGTTGTCGAAACTGTTGTAGCTGTAGCCAATGAAGTTGTTGTTACAGTTATTGTAGTTGGCGTTGTTGTTTCTACAGTAGTAACTGTTGGCGTAGATTTAGACAACATTTCTGTCGTTGTTGTCATAATAACAGTTGTTGTTTGCGTTGATGTTGCAATCGTTGTCGAAACTGTTGTAGCTGTAGCCAATGAAGTTGTTGTTACAGTTATTGTAGTTGGCGTTGTTGTTTCTACAGTAGTAACTGTTGGCGTAGATTTAGACAACATTTCTGTCGTTGTTGTCATAATAACAGTTGTTGTTTGCGTTGATGTTGCAATCGTTGTCGAAACTGTTGTAGCTGTAGCCAATGAAGTTGTTGTTACAGTTATTGTAGTTGGCGTTGTTGTTTCTACAGTAGTAACTGTTGGCGTAGATTTAGACAACATTTCTGTCGTTGTTGTCATAATAACAGTTGTTGTTTGCGTTGATGTTGCAATCGTTGTCGAAACTGTTGTAGCTGTAGCCAATGAAGTTGTTGTTACAGAAATTGTAGTTGGCGTTGTTGTTTCTACAGTAGTAACTGTTGGCGTAGATTTAGACAACATTTCTGTCGTTGTTGTCATAATAACAGTTGTTGTTTGCGTTGATGTTGCAATCGTTGTCGAAACTGTTGTAGCTGTAGCCAATGAAGTTGTTGTTACAGTTATTGTAGTTGGCGTTGTTGTTTCTACAGTAGTAACTGTTGGCGTAGATTTAGACAACATTTCTGTCGTTGTTGTCATAATAACAGTTGTTGTTTGCGTTGATGTTGCAATCGTTGTCGAAACTGTTGTAGCTGTAGCCAATGAAGTTGTTGTTACAGTTATTGTAGTTGGCGTTGTTGTTTCTACAGTAGTAACTGTTGGCGTAGATTTAGACAACATTTCTGTCGTTGTTGTCATAATAACAGTTGTTGTTTGCGTTGATGTTGCAATCGTTGTCGAAACTGTTGTAGCTGTAGCCAATGAAGTTGTTGTTACAGTTATTGTAGTTGGCGTTGTTGTTTCTACAGTAGTAACTGTTGGCGTAGATTTAGACAACATTTCTGTCGTTGTTGTCATAATAACAGTTGTTGTTTGCGTTGATGTTGCAATCGTTGTCGAAACTGTTGTAGCTGTAGCCAATGAAGTTGTTGTTACAGTTATTGTAGTTGGCGTTGTTGTTTCTACAGTAGTAACTGTTGGCGTAGATTTAGACAACATTTCTGTCGTTGTTGTCATAATAACAGTTGTTGTTTGCGTTGATGTTGCAATCGTTGTCGAAACTGTTGTAGCTGTAGCCAATGAAGTTGTTGTTACAGTTATTGTAGTTGGCGTTGTTGTTTCTACAGTAGTAACTGTTGGCGTAGATTTAGACAACATTTCTGTCGTTGTTGTCATAATAACAGTTGTTGTTTGCGTTGATGTTGCAATCGTTGTCGAAACTGTTGTAGCTGTAGCCAATGAAGTTGTTGTTACAGTTATTGTAGTTGGCGTTGTTGTTTCTACAGTAGTAACTGTTGGCGTAGATTTAGACAACATTTCTGTCGTTGTTGTCATAATAACAGTTGTTGTTTGCGTTGATGTTGCAATCGTTGTCGAAACTGTTGTAGCTGTAGCCAATGAAGTTGTTGTTACAGTTATTGTAGTTGGCGTTGTTGTTTCTACAGTAGTAACTGTTGGCGTAGATTTAGACAACATTTCTGTCGTTGTTGTCATAATAACAGTTGTTGTTTGCGTTGATGTTGCAATCGTTGTCGAAACTGTTGTAGCTGTAGCCAATGAAGTTGTTGTTACAGTTATTGTAGTTGGCGTTGTTGTTTCTACAGTAGTAACTGTTGGCGTAGATTTAGACAACATTTCTGTCGTTGTTGTCATAATAACAGTTGTTGTTTGCGTTGATGTTGCAATCGTTGTCGAAACTGTTGTAGCTGTAGCCAATGAAGTTGTTGTTACAGTTATTGTAGTTGGCGTTGTTGTTTCTACAGTAGTAACTGTTGGCGTAGATTTAGACAACATTTCTGTCGTTGTTGTCATAATAACAGTTGTTGTTTGCGTTGATGTTGCAATCGTTGTCGAAACTGTTGTAGCTGTAGCCAATGAAGTTGTTGTTACAGAAATTGTAGTTGGCGTTGTTGTTTCTACAGTAGTAACTGTTGGCGTAGATTTAGACAACATTTCTGTCGTTGTTGTCATAATAACAGTTGTTGTTTGCGTTGATGTTGCAATCGTTGTCGAAACTGTTGTAGCTGTAGCCAATGAAGTTGTTGTTACAGAAATTGTAGTTGGCGTTGTTGTTTCTACAGTAGTAACTGTTGGCGTAGATTTAGACAACATTTCTGTCGTTGTTGTCATAATAACAGTTGTTGTTTGCGTTGATGTTGCAATCGTTGTCGAAACTGTTGTAGCTGTAGCCAATGAAGTTGTTGTTACAGTTATTGTAGTTGGCGTTGTTGTTTCTACAGTAGTAACTGTTGGCGTAGATTTAGACAACATTTCTGTCGTTGTTGTCATAATAACAGTTGTTGTTTGCGTTGATGTTGCAATCGTTGTCGAAACTGTTGTAGCTGTAGCCAATGAAGTTGTTGTTACAGAAATTGTAGTTGGCGTTGTTGTTTCTACAGTAGTAACTGTTGGCGTAGATTTAGACAACATTTCTGTCGTTGTTGTCATAATAACAGTTGTTGTTTGCGTTGATGTTGCAATCGTTGTCGAAACTGTTGTAGCTGTAGCCAATGAAGTTGTTGTTACAGTTATTGTAGTTGGCGTTGTTGTTTCTACAGTAGTAACTGTTGGCGTAGATTTAGACAACATTTCTGTCGTTGTTGTCATAATAACAGTTGTTGTTTGCGTTGATGTTGCAATCGTTGTCGAAACTGTTGTAGCTGTAGCCAATGAAGTTGTTGTTACAGAAATTGTAGTTGGCGTTGTTGTTTCTACAGTAGTAACTGTTGGCGTAGATTTAGACAACATTTCTGTCGTTGTTGTCATAATAACAGTTGTTGTTTGCGTTGATGTTGCAATCGTTGTCGAAACTGTTGTAGCTGTAGCCAATGAAGTTGTTGTTACAGAAATTGTAGTTGGCGTTGTTGTTTCTACAGTAGTAACTGTTGGCGTAGATTTAGACAACATTTCTGTCGTTGTTGTCATAATAACAGTTGTTGTTTGCGTTGATGTTGCAATCGTTGTCGAAACTGTTGTAGCTGTAGCCAATGAAGTTGTTGTTACAGTTATTGTAGTTGGCGTTGTTGTTTCTACAGTAGTAACTGTCGGCGTAGATTTAGACAACATTTCTGTCGTTGTTGTCATAATAACAGTTGTTGTTTGCGTTGATGTTGCAATCGTTGTCGAAACTGTTGTAGCTGTAGCCAATGAAGTTGTTGTTACAGTTATTGTAGTTGGCGTTGTTGTTTCTACAGTAGTAACTGTTGGCGTAGATTTAGACAACATTTCTGTCGTTGTTGTCATAATAACAGTTGTTGTTTGCGTTGATGTTGCAATCGTTGTCGAAACTGTTGTAGCTGTAGCCAATGAAGTTGTTGTTACAGTTATTGTAGTTGGCGTTGTTGTTTCTACAGTAGTAACTGTTGGCGTAGATTTAGACAACATTTCTGTCGTTGTTGTCATAATAACAGTTGTTGTTTGCGTTGATGTTGCAATCGTTGTCGAAACTGTTGTAGCTGTAGCCAATGAAGTTGTTGTTACAGAAATTGTAGTTGGCGTTGTTGTTTCTACAGTAGTAACTGTCGGCGTAGATTTAGACAACATTTCTGTCGTTGTTGTCATAATAACAGTTGTTGTTTGCGTTGATGTTGCAATCGTTGTCGAAACTGTTGTAGCTGTAGCCAATGAAGTTGTTGTTACAGTTATTGTAGTTGGCGTTGTTGTTTCTACAGTAGTAACTGTTGGCGTAGATTTAGACAACATTTCTGTCGTTGTTGTCATAATAACAGTTGTTGTTTGCGTTGATGTTGCAATCGTTGTCGAAACTGTTGTAGCTGTAGCCAATGAAGTTGTTGTTACAGAAATTGTAGTTGGCGTTGTTGTTTCTACAGTAGTAACTGTTGGCGTAGATTTAGACAACATTTCTGTCGTTGTTGTCATAATAACAGTTGTTGTTTGCGTTGATGTTGCAATCGTTGTCGAAACTGTTGTAGCTGTAGCCAATGAAGTTGTTGTTACAGTTATTGTAGTTGGCGTTGTTGTTTCTACAGTAGTAACTGTTGGCGTAGATTTAGACAACATTTCTGTCGTTGTTGTCATAATAACAGTTGTTGTTTGCGTTGATGTTGCAATCGTTGTCGAAACTGTTGTAGCTGTAGCCAATGAAGTTGTTGTTACAGTTATTGTAGTTGGCGTTGTTGTTTCTACAGTAGTAACTGTTGGCGTAGATTTAGACAACATTTCTGTCGTTGTTGTCATAATAACAGTTGTTGTTTGCGTTGATGTTGCAATCGTTGTCGAAAATGTTGTAGCTGTAGCCAATGAAGTTGTTGTTACAGTTATTGTAGTTGGCGTTGTTGTTTCTACAGTAGTAACTGTTGGCGTAGATTTAGACAACATTTCTGTCGTTGTTGTCATAATAACAGTTGTTGTTTGCGTTGATGTTGAAATCGTTGTCGAAACTGTTGTAGCTGTAGCGAATGAAGTTTTTGTTACAGTTATTGTAGTTGGCGTTGTTGTTTCTACAGTAGTAACTGTCGGCGTAGATTTAGACAACATTTCTGTCGTTGTTGTCATAATAACAGTTGTTGTTTGCGTTGATGTTGCAATCGTTGTCGAAACTGTTGTAGCTGTAGCCAATGAAGTTGTTGTTACAGTTATTGTAGTTGGCGTTGTTGTTTCTACAGTAGTAACTGTTGGCGTAGATTTAGACAACATTTCTGTCGTTGTTGTCATAATAACAGTTGTTGTTTGCGTTGATGTTGCAATCGTTGTCGAAAATGTTGTAGCTAAAGCCAATGAAGTTGTTGTTACAGTTATTGTAGTTGGCGTTGTTGTTTCTACAGTAGTAACTGTTGGCGTAGATTTAGACAACATTTCTGTCGTTGTTGTCATAATAACAGTTGTTGTTTGCGTTGATGTTGCAATCGTTGTCGAAAATGTTGTAGCTGTAGCCAATGAAGTTGTTGTTACAGTTATTGTAGTTGGCGTTGTTGTTTCTACAGTAGTAACTGTTGGCGTAGATTTAGACAACATTTCTGTCGTTGTTGTCATAATAACAGTTGTTGTTTGCGTTGATGTTGAAATCGTTGTCGAAACTGTTGTAGCTGTAGCGAATGAAGTTTTTGTTACAGTTATTGTAGTTGGCGTTGTTGTTTCTACAGTAGTAACTGTCGGCGTAGATTTAGACAACATTTCTGTCGTTGTTGTCATAATAACAGTTGTTGTTTGCGTTGATGTTGCAATCGTTGTCGAAACTGTTGTAGCTGTAGCCAATGAAGTTGTTGTTACAGTTATTGTAGTTGGCGTTGTTGTTTCTACAGTAGTAACTGTTGGCGTAGATTTAGACAACATTTCTGTCGTTGTTGTCATAATAACAGTTGTTGTTTGCGTTGATGTTGCAATCGTTGTCGAAAATGTTGTAGCTAAAGCCAATGAAGTTGTTGTTACAGTTATTGTAGTTGGCGTTGTTGTTTCTACAGTAGTAACTGTTGGCGTAGATTTAGACAACATTTCTGTCGTTGTTGTCATAATAACAGTTGTTGTTTGCGTTGATGTTGCAATCGTTGTCGAAACTGTTGTAGCTGTAGCCAATGAAGTTGTTGTTACAGTTATTGTAGTTGGCGTTGTTGTTTCTACAGTAGTAACTGTCGGCGTAGATTTAGACAACATTTCTGTCGTTGTTGTCATAATAACAGTTGTTGTTTGCGTTGATGTTGCAATCGTTGTCGAAACTGTTGTAGCTGTAGCCAATGAAGTTGTTGTTACAGTTATTGTAGTTGGCGTTGTTGTTTCTACAGTAGTAACTGTTGGCGTAGATTTAGACAACATTTCTGTCGTTGTTGTCATAATAACAGTTGTTGTTTGCGTTGATGTTGCAATCGTTGTCGAAACTGTTGTAGCTGTAGCCAATGAAGTTGTTGTTACAGTTATTGTAGTTGGCGTTGTTGTTTCTACAGTAGTAACTGTTGGCGTAGATTTAGACAACATTTCTGTCGTTGTTGTCATAATAACAGTTGTTGTTTGCGTTGATGTTGCAATCGTTGTCGAAACTGTTGTAGCTGTAGCCAATGAAGTTGTTGTTACAGAAATTGTAGTTGGCGTTGTTGTTTCTACAGTAGTAACTGTTGGCGTAGATTTAGACAACATTTCTGTCGTTGTTGTCATAATAACAGTTGTTGTTTGCGTTGATGTTGCAATCGTTGTCGAAACTGTTGTAGCTGTAGCCAATGAAGTTGTTGTTACAGTTATTGTAGTTGGCGTTGTTGTTTCTACAGTAGTAACTGTTGGCGTAGATTTAGACAACATTTCTGTCGTTGTTGTCATAATAACAGTTGTTGTTTGCGTTGATGTTGCAATCGTTGTCGAAACTGTTGTAGCTGTAGCCAATGAAGTTGTTGTTACAGTTATTGTAGTTGGCGTTGTTGTTTCTACAGTAGTAACTGTTGGCGTAGATTTAGACAACATTTCTGTCGTTGTTGTCATAATAACAGTTGTTGTTTGCGTTGATGTTGCAATCGTTGTCGAAACTGTTGTAGCTGTAGCCAATGAAGTTGTTGTTACAGTTATTGTAGTTGGCGTTGTTGTTTCTACAGTAGTAACTGTTGGCGTAGATTTAGACAACATTTCTGTCGTTGTTGTCATAATAACAGTTGTTGTTTGCGTTGATGTTGCAATCGTTGTCGAAACTGTTGTAGCTGTAGCCAATGAAGTTGTTGTTACAGTTATTGTAGTTGGCGTTGTTGTTTCTACAGTAGTAACTGTTGGCGTAGATTTAGACAACATTTCTGTCGTTGTTGTCATAATAACAGTTGTTGTTTGCGTTGATGTTGCAATCGTTGTCGAAACTGTTGTAGCTGTAGCCAATGAAGTTGTTGTTACAGAAATTGTAGTTGGCGTTGTTGTTTCTACAGTAGTAACTGTTGGCGTAGATTTAGACAACATTTCTGTCGTTGTTGTCATAATAACAGTTGTTGTTTGCGTTGATGTTGCAATCGTTGTCGAAACTGTTGTAGCTGTAGCCAATGAAGTTGTTGTTACAGAAATTGTAGTTGGCGTTGTTGTTTCTACAGTAGTAACTGTTGGCGTAGATTTAGACAACATTTCTGTCGTTGTTGTCATAATAACAGTTGTTGTTTGCGTTGATGTTGCAATCGTTGTCGAAACTGTTGTAGCTGTAGCCAATGAAGTTGTTGTTACAGTTATTGTAGTTGGCGTTGTTGTTTCTACAGTAGTAACTGTTGGCGTAGATTTAGACAACATTTCTGTCGTTGTTGTCATAATAACAGTTGTTGTTTGCGTTGATGTTGCAATCGTTGTCGAAACTGTTGTAGCTGTAGCCAATGAAGTTGTTGTTACAGAAATTGTAGTTGGCGTTGTTGTTTCTACAGTAGTAACTGTTGGCGTAGATTTAGACAACATTTCTGTCGTTGTTGTCATAATAACAGTTGTTGTTTGCGTTGATGTTGCAATCGTTGTCGAAACTGTTGTAGCTGTAGCCAATGAAGTTGTTGTTACAGTTATTGTAGTTGGCGTTGTTGTTTCTACAGTAGTAACTTTTGGCGTAAATTTAGACAACATTTCTGTCGTTGTTGTCATAATAACAGTTGTTGTTTGCGTTGATGTTGCAATCGTTGTCGAAACTGTTGTAGCTGTAGCCAATGAAGTTGTTGTTACAGTTATTGTAGTTGGCGTTGTTGTTTCTACAGTAGTAACTGTCGGCGTAGATTTAGACAACATTTCTGTCGTTGTTGTCATAATAACAGTTGTTGTTTGCGTTGATGTTGCAATCGTTGTCGAAACTGTTGTAGCTGTAGCCAATGAAGTTGTTGTTACAGTTATTGTAGTTGGCGTTGTTGTTTCTACAGTAGTAACTGTCGGCGTAGATTTAGACAACATTTCTGTCGTTGTTGTCATAATAACAGTTGTTGTTTGCGTTGATGTTGCAATCGTTGTCGAAACTGTTGTAGCTGTAGCCAATGAAGTTGTTGTTACAGTTATTGTAGTTGGCGTTGTTGTTTCTACAGTAGTAACTGTTGGCGTAGATTTAGACAACATTTCTGTCGTTGTTGTCATAATAACAGTTGTTGTTTGCGTTAATGTTGCAATCGTTGTCGAAACTGTTGTAGCTGTAGCCAATGAAGTTGTTGTTACAGAAATTGTAGTTGGCGTTGTTGTTTCTACAGTAGTAACTGTTGGCGTAGATTTAGACAACATTTCTGTCGTTGTTGTCATAATAACAGTTGTTGTTTGCGTTGATGTTGCAATCGTTGTCGAAACTGTTGTAGCTGTAGCCAATGAAGTTGTTGTTACAGTTATTGTAGTTGGCGTTGTTGTTTCTACAGTAGTAACTGTCGGCGTAGATTTAGACAACATTTCTGTCGTTGTTGTCATAATAACAGTTGTTGTTTGCGTTGATGTTGCAATCGTTGTCGAAACTGTTGTAGCTGTAGCCAATGAAGTTGTTGTTACAGTTATTGTAGTTGGCGTTGTTGTTTCTACAGTAGTAACTGTCGGCGTAGATTTAGACAACATTTCTGTCGTTGTTGTCATAATAACAGTTGTTGTTTGCGTTGATGTTGCAATCGTTGTCGAAACTGTTGTAGCTGTAGCCAATGAAGTTGTTGTTACAGTTATTGTAGTTGGCGTTGTTGTTTCTACAGTAGTAACTGTTGGCGTAGATTTAGACAACATTTCTGTCGTTGTTGTCATAATAACAGTTGTTGTTTGCGTTGATGTTGCAATCGTTGTCGAAACTGTTGTAGCTGTAGCCAATGAAGTTGTTGTTACAGATATTGTAGTTGGCGTTGTTGTTTCTACAGTAGTAACTGTTGGCGTAGATTTAGACAACATTTCTGTCGTTGTTGTCATAATAACAGTTGTTGTTTGCGTTGATGTTGCAATCGTTGTCGAAACTGTTGTAGCTGTAGCCAATGAAGTTGTTGTTACAGTTATTGTAGTTGGCGTTGTTGTTTCTACAGTAGTAACTGTTGGCGTAGATTTAGACAACATTTCTGTCGTTGTTGTCATAATAACAGTTGTTGTTTGCGTTGATGTTGCAATCGTTGTCGAAACTGTTGTAGCTGTAGCCAATGAAGTTGTTGTTACAGAAATTGTAGTTGGCGTTGTTGTTTCTACAGTAGTAACTGTTGGCGTAGATTTAGACAACATTTCTGTCGTTGTTGTCATAATAACAGTTGTTGTTTGCGTTGATGTTGCAATCGTTGTCGAAACTGTTGTAGCTGTAGCCAATGAAGTTGTTGTTACAGTTATTGTAGTTGGCGTTGTTGTTTCTACAGTAGTAACTGTTGGCGTAGATTTAGACAACATTTCTGTCGTTGTTGTCATAATAACAGTTGTTGTTTGCGTTGATGTTGCAATCGTTGTCGAAACTGTTGTAGCTGTAGCCAATGAAGTTGTTGTTACAGAAATTGTAGTTGGCGTTGTTGTTTCTACAGTAGTAACTGTTGGCGTAGATTTAGACAACATTTCTGTCGTTGTTGTCATAATAACAGTTGTTGTTTGCGTTGATGTTGCAATCGTTGTCGAAACTGTTGTAGCTGTAGCCAATGAAGTTGTTGTTACAGTTATTGTAGTTGGCGTTGTTGTTTCTACAGTAGTAACTGTTGGCGTAGATTTAGACAACATTTCTGTCATTGTTGTCATAATAACAGTTGTTTTTTGCGTTGATGTTGCAATCGTTGTCGAAACTGTTGTAGCTGTAGCCAATGAAGTTGTTGTTACAGTTATTGTAGTTGGCGTTGTTGTTTCTACAGTAGTAACTGTTGGCGTAGATTTAGACAACATTTCTGTCGTTGTTGTTATAATAACAGTTGTTGTTTGCGTTGATGTTGCAATCGTTGTCGAAACTGTTGTAGCTGTAGCCAATGAAGTTGTTGTTACAGAAATTGTAGTTGGCGTTGTTGTTTCTACAAAAGTAACTGTTGGCGTGGATTTAGACAGCATTTCTGTCGTTGTTGTCATAATAAAAGTTGTTGTTTGCGTTGATGTTGCAACCGTTGTCGAAACTGTTGTAGCTGTAGCCAATGAAGTTGTTGTTACAGTTAATGTAGTTGGCGTTATTGTTTCTACAGTAGTAACTGTTGGCGTAGATTTAGACAACATTTCTATCGTTGTTGTCATAATAACAGTTGTTGTTTGCGTTGATGTTGCAAACGTTGTCGAAACTGTTGTAGCTGTAGCCAATGAAGTTGTTGTTACCGTTCTTGTAGTTGGCGTTGTTGTTTCTACAGTAGTAACTGTTGGCGTAGATGTAGACAACATTTCTGTCGTTGTTGTCATAATAACAGTTGTTGTTTGCGTTGATGTTGCAATCGTTGTCGAAACTGTTGTAGCTGTAGCCAATGAAGTTGTTGTTACAGTTATTGTAGTTGGCGTTGTTGTTTCTACAGTAGTAACTGTTGGCGTAGATTTAGACAACATTTCTGTCGTTGTTGTCATAATAACAGTTGTTGTTTGCGTTGATGTTGCAATCGTTGTCGAAACTGTTGTAGCTGTAGCCAATGAAGTTGTTGTTACAGAAATTGTAGTTGGCGTTGTTGTTTCTACAGTAGTAACTGTCGGCGTAGATTTAGACAACATTTCTGTCGTTGTTGTCATAATAACAGTTGTTGTTTGCGTTGATGTTGCAATCGTTGTCGAAACTGTTGTAGCTGTAGCCAATGAAGTTGTTGTTACAGAAATTGTAGTTGGCGTTGTTGTTTCTACAGTAGTAACTGTTGGCGTAGATTTAGACAACATTTCTGTCTTTGTTGTCATAATAACAGTTGTTGTTTGCGTTGATGTTGCAATCGTTGTCGAAACTGTTGTAGCTGTAGCCAATGAAGTTGTTGTTACAGAAATTGTAGTTGGCGTTGTTGTTTCTACAGTAGTAACTGTCGGCGTAGATTTAGACAACATTTCTGTCGTTGTTGTCATAATAACAGTTGTTGTTTGCGTTGATGTTGCAATCGTTGTCGAAACTGTTGTAGCTGTAGCCAATGAAGTTGTTGTTACAGTTATTGTAGTTGGCGTTGTTGTTTCTACAGTAGTAACTGTTGGCGTAGATTTAGACAACATTTCTGTCGTTGTTGTCATAATAACAGTTGTTGTTTGCGTTGATGTTGCAATCGTTGTCGAAACTGTTGTAGCTGTAGCCAATGAAGTTGTTGTTACAGTTATTGTAGTTGGCGTTGTTGTTTCTACAGTAGTAACTGTTGGCGTAGATTTAGACAACATTTCTGTCATTGTTGTCATAATAACAGTTGTTGTTTGCGTTGATGTTGCAATCGTTGTCGAAACTGTTGTAGCTGTAGCCAATGAAGTTGTTGTTACAGTTATTGTAGTTGGCGTTGTTGTTTCTACAGTAGTAACTGTTGGCGTAGATTTAGACAGCATTTCTGTCGTTGTTGTCATAATAAAAGTTGTTGTTTGCGTTGATGTTGCAACCGTTGTCGAAACTGTTGTAGCTGTAGCCAATGAAGTTGTTGTTACAGTTAATGTAGTTGGCGTTATTGTTTCTACAGTAGTAACTGTTGGCGTAGATTTAGACAACATTTCTATCGTTGTTGTCATAATATCAGTTGTTGTTTGCGTTGATGTTGCAAACGTTGTCGAAACTGTTGTAGCTGTAGCCAATGAAGTTGTTGTTACCGTTCTTGTAGTTGGCGTTGTTGTTTCTACAGTAGTAACTGTTGGCGTAGATGTAGACAACATTTCTGTCGTTGTTGTCATAATAACAGTTGTTGTTTGCGTTGATGTTGCAATCGTTGTCGAAACTGTTGTAGCTGTAGCCAATGAAGTTGTTGTTACAGTTATTGTAGTTGGCGTTGTTGTTTCTACAGTAGTAACTGTTGGCGTAGATTTAGACAACATTTCTGTCGTTGTTGTCATAATAACAGTTGTTGTTTGCGTTGATGTTGCAACCGTTGTCGAAACTGTTGTAGCTGTAGCCAATGAAGTTGTTGTTACAGTTAATGTAGTTGGCGTTATTGTTTCTACAGTAGTAACTGTTGGCGTAGATTTAGACAACATTTCTATCGTTGTTGTCATAATAACAGTTGTTGTTTGCGTTGATGTTGCAAACGTTGTCGAAACTGTTGTAGCTGTAGCCAATGAAGTTGTTGTTACCGTTCTTGTAGTTGGCGTTGTTGTTTCTACAGTAGTAACTGTTGGCGTAGATGTAGACAACATTTCTGTCGTTGTTGTCATAATAACAGTTGTTGTTTGCGTTGATGTTGCAATCGTTGTCGAAACTGTTGTAGCTGTAGCCAATGAAGTTGTTGTTACAGTTATTGTAGTTGGCGTTGTTGTTTCTACAGTAGTAACTGTTGGCGTAGATTTAGACAACATTTCTGTCGTTGTTGTCATAATAACAGTTGTTGTTTGCGTTGATGTTGCAATCGTTGTCGAAACTGTTGTAGCTGTAGCCAATGAAGTTGTTGTTACAGAAATTGTAGTTGGCGTTGTTGTTTCTACAGTAGTAACTGTTGGCGTAGATTTAGACAACATTTCTGTCGTTGTTGTCATAATAACAGTTGTTGTTTGCGTTGATGTTGCAATCGTTGTCGAAACTGTTGTAGCTGTAGCCAATGAAGTTGTTGTTACAGAAATTGTAGTTGGCGTTGTTGTTTCTACAGTAGTAACTGTCGGCGTAGATTTAGACAACATTTCTGTCGTTGTTGTCATAATAACAGTTGTTGTTTGCGTTGATGTTGCAATCGTTGTCGAAACTGTTGTAGCTGTAGCCAATGAAGTTGTTGTTACAGAAATTGTAGTTGGCGTTGTTGTTTCTACAGTAGTAACTGTCGGCGTAGATTTAGACAACATTTCTGTCGTTGTTGTCATAATAACAGTTGTTGTTTGCGTTGATGTTGCAATCGTTGTCGAAACTGTTGTAGCTGTAGCCAATGAAGTTGTTGTTACAGTTATTGTAGTTGGCGTTGTTGTTTCTACAGTAGTAACTGTTGGCGTAGATTTAGACAACATTTCTGTCGTTGTTGTCATAATAACAGTTGTTGTTTGCGTTGATGTTGCAATCGTTGTCGAAACTGTTGTAGCTGTAGCCAATGAAGTTGTTGTTACAGAAATTGTAGTTGGCGTTGTTGTTTCTACAGTAGTAACTGTTGGCGTAGATTTAGACAACATTTCTGTCGTTGTTGTCATAATAACAGTTGTTGTTTGCGTTGATGTTGCAATCGTTGTCGAAACTGTTGTAGCTGTAGCCAATGAAGTTGTTGTTACAGTTATTGTAGTTGGCGTTGTTGTTTCAACAGTAGTAACTGTTGGCGTAGATTTAGACAACATTTCTGTCGTTGTTGTCATAATAACAGTTGTTGTTTGCGTTGATGTTGCAATCGTTGTCGAAACTGTTGTAGCTGTAGCCAATGAAGTTGTTGTTACAGTTATTGTAGTTGGCGTTGTTGTTTCTACAGTAGTAACTGTTGGCGTAGATTTAGACAACATTTCTGTCGTTGTTGTCATAATAACAGTTGTTGTTTGCGTTGATGTTGCAATCGTTGTCGAAACTGTTGTAGCTGTAGCCAATGAAGTTGTTGTTACAGTTATTGTAGTTGGCGTTGTTGTTTCTACAGTAGTAACTGTTGGCGTAGATTTAGACAACATTTCTATCGTTGTTGTCATAATAACAGTTGTTGTTTGCGTTGATGTTGCAATCGTTGTCGAAACTGTTGTAGCTGTAGCCAAATAAGTTGTTGTTACAGTTATTGTAGTTGGCGTTGTTGTTTCTACAGTAGTAACTGTTGGCGTAGATTTAGACAACATTTCTGTCGTTGTTGTCATAATAACAGTTGTTGTTTGCGTTGATGTTGCAATCGTTGTCGAAACTGTTGTAGCTGTAGCCAATGAAGTTGTTGTTACAGAAATTGTAGTTGGCGTTGTTGTTTCTACAGTAGTAACTGTTGGCGTAGATTTAGACAACATTTCTGTCGTTGTTGTCATAATAACAGTTGTTGTTTGCGTTGATGTTGCAATCGTTGTCGAAACTGTTGTAGCTGTAGCCAATGAAGTTGTTGTTACAGTTATTGTAGTTGGCGTTGTTGTTTCTACAGTAGTAACTGTTGGCGTAGATTTAGACAACATTTCTGTCGTTGTTGTCATAATAACAGTTGTTGTTTGCGTTAATGTTGCAATCGTTGTCGAAACTGTTGTAGCTGTAGCCAATGAAGTTGTTGTTACAGTTATTGTAGTTGGCGTTGTTGTTTCTACAGTAGTAACTGTTGGCGTAGATTTAGACAACATTTCTGTCGTTGTTGTCATAATAACAGTTGTTGTTTGCGTTGATGTTGCAATCGTTGTCGAAACTGTTGTAGCTGTAGCCAATGAAGTTGTTGTTACAGTTATTGTAGTTGGCGTTGTTGTTTCTACAGTAGTAACTGTTGGCGTAGATTTAGACAACATTTCTGTCGTTGTTGTCATAATAACAGTTGTTGTTTGCGTTGATGTTGCAATCGTTGTCGAAACTGTTGTAGCTGTAGCCAATGAAGTTGTTGTTACAGTTATTGTAGTTGGCGTTGTTGTTTCTACAGTAGTAACTGTTGGCGTAGATTTAGACAACATTTCTGTCGTTGTTGTCATAATAACAGTTGTTGTTTGCGTTGATGTTGCAATCGTTGTCGAAACTGTTGTAGCTGTAGCCAATGAAGTTGTTGTTACAGTTATTGTAGTTGGCGTTGTTGTTTCTACAGTAGTAACTGTTGGCGTAGATTTAGACAACATTTCTGTCGTTGTTGTCATAATAACAGTTGTTGTTTGCGTTAATGTTGCAATCGTTGTCGAAACTGTTGTAGCTGTAGCCAATGAAGTTGTTGTTACAGTTATTGTAGTTGGCGTTGTTGTTTCTACAGTAGTAACTGTTGGCGTAGATTTAGACAACATTTCTGTCGTTGTTGTCATAATAACAGTTGTTGTTTGCGTTGATGTTGCAATCGTTGTCGAAACTGTTGTAGCTGTAGCCAATGAAGTTGTTGTTACAGTTATTGTAGTTGGCGTTGTTGTTTCTACAGTAGTAACTGTTGGCGTAGATTTAGACAACATTTCTGTCGTTGTTGTCATAATAAAAGTTGTTGTTTGCGTTGATGTTGCAACCGTTGTCGAAACTGTTGTAGCTGTAGCCAATGAAGTTGTTGTTACAGTTAATGTAGTTGGCGTTATTGTTTCTACAGTAGTAACTTTTGGCGTAGATTTAGACAACATTTCTATCGTTGTTGTCATAATAACAGTTGTTGTTTGCGTTGATGTTGCAAACGTTGTCGAAACTGTTGTAGCTGTAGCCAATGAAGTTGTTGTTACCGTTCTTGTAGTTGGCGTTGTTGTTTCTACAGTAGTAACTGTTGGCGTAGATGTAGACAACATTTCTGTCGTTGTTGTCATAATAACTGTTGTTGTTTGCGTTGATGTTGCAATCGTTGTCGAAACTGTTGTAGCTGTAGCCAATGAAGTTGTTGTTACAGAAATTGTAGTTGGCGTTGTTGTTTCTACAAAAGTAACTGTTGGCGTGGATTTAGACAGCATTTCTGTCGTTGTTGTCATAATAAAAGTTGTTGTTTGCGTTGATGTTGCAACCGTTGTCGAAACTGTTGTAGCTGTAGCCAATGAAGTTGTTGTTACAGTTAATGTAGTTGGCGTTATTGTTTCTACAGTAGTAACTGTTGGCGTAGATTTAGACAACATTTCTATCGTTGTTGTCATAATAACAGTTGTTGTTTGCGTTGATGTTGCAAACGTTGTCGAAACTGTTGTAGCTGTAGCCAATGAAGTTGTTGTTACCGTTCTTGTAGTTGGCGTTGTTGTTTCTACAGTAGTAACTGTTGGCGTAGATGTAGACAACATTTCTGTCGTTGTTGTCATAATAACAGTTGTTGTTTGCGTTGATGTTGCAATCGTTGTCGAAACTGTTGTAGCTGTAGCCAATGAAGTTGTTGTTACAGTTATTGTAGTTGGCGTTGTTGTTTCTACAGTAGTAACTGTTGGCGTAGATTTAGACAACATTTCTGTCGTTGTTGTCATAATAACAGTTGTTGTTTGCGTTGATGTTGCAATCGTTGTCGAAACTGTTGTAGCTGTAGCCAATGAAGTTGTTGTTACAGAAATTGTAGTTGGCGTTGTTGTTTCTACAGTAGTAACTGTCGGCGTAGATTTAGACAACATTTCTGTCGTTGTTGTCATAATAACAGTTGTTGTTTGCGTTGATGTTGCAATCGTTGTCGAAACTGTTGTAGCTGTAGCCAATGAAGTTGTTGTTACAGAAATTGTAGTTGGCGTTGTTGTTTCTACAGTAGTAACTGTTGGCGTAGATTTAGACAACATTTCTGTCTTTGTTGTCATAATAACAGTTGTTGTTTGCGTTGATGTTGCAATCGTTGTCGAAACTGTTGTAGCTGTAGCCAATGAAGTTGTTGTTACAGAAATTGTAGTTGGCGTTGTTGTTTCTACAGTAGTAACTGTTGGCGTAGATTTAGACAACATTTCTGTCGTTGTTGTCATAATAACAGTTGTTGTTTGCGTTGATGTTGCAATCGTTGTCGAAACTGTTGTAGCTGTAGCCAATGAAGTTGTTGTTACAGAAATTGTAGTTGGCGTTGTTGTTTCTACAGTAGTAACTGTTGGCGTAGATTTAGACAACATTTCTGTCGTTGTTGTCATAATAACAGTTGTTGTTTGCGTTGATGTTGCAATCGTTGTCGAAACTGTTGTAGCTGTAGCCAATGAAGTTGTTGTTACAGTTATTGTAGTTGGCGTTGTTGTTTCTACAGTAGTAACTGTTGGCGTAGATTTAGACAACATTTCTGTCGTTGTTGTCATAATAACAGTTGTTGTTTGCGTTGATGTTGCAATCGTTGTCGAAACTGTTGTAGCTGTAGCCAATGAAGTTGTTGTTACAGTTATTGTAGTTGGCGTTGTTGTTTTTACAGTAGTAACTGTTGGCGTAGATTTAGACAACATTTCTGTCGTTGTTGTCATAATAACAGTTGTTGTTTGCGTTGATGTTGCAATCGTTGTCGAAACTGTTGTAGCTGTAGCCAATGAAGTTGTTGTTACAGAAATTGTAGTTGGCGTTGTTGTTTCTACAGTAGTAACTGTTGGCGTAGATTTAGACAACATTTCTGTCGTTGTTGTCATAATAACAGTTGTTGTTTGCGTTGATGTTGCAATCGTTGTCGAAACTGTTGTAGCTGTAGCCAATGAAGTTGTTGTTACAGTTATTGTAGTTGGCGTTATTGTTTCTACAGTAGTAACTGTTGGCGTAGATTTAGACAACATTTCTGTCTTTGTTGTCATAATAACAGTTGTTGTTTGCGTTGATGTTGCAATCGTTGTCGAAACTGTTGTAGCTGTAGCCAATGAAGTTGTTGTTACAGAAATTGTAGTTGGCGTTGTTGTTTCTACAGTAGTAACTGTTGGCGTAGATTTAGACAACATTTCTGTCGTTGTTGTCATAATAACAGTTGTTGTTTGCGTTGATGTTGCAATCGTTGTCGAAACTGTTGTAGCTGTAGCCAATGAAGTTGTTGTTACAGAAATTGTAGTTGGCGTTGTTGTTTCTACAGTAGTAACTTTTGGCGTAGATTTAGACAACATTTCTGTCGTTGTTGTCATAATAACAGTTGTTGTTTGCGTTGATGTTGCAATCGTTGTCGAAACTGTTGTAGCTGTAGCCAATGAAGTTGTTGTTACAGAAATTGTAGTTGGCGTTGTTGTTTCTACAGTAGTAACTGTTGGCGTAGATTTAGACAACATTTCTGTCGTTGTTGTCATAATAACAGTTGTTGTTTGCGTTGATGTTGCAATCGTTGTCGAAACTGTTGTAGCTGTAGCCAATGAAGTTGTTGTTACAGTTATTGTAGTTGGCGTTGTTGTTTCTACAGTAGTAACTGTTGGCGTAGATTTAGACAACATTTCTGTCATTGTTGTCATAATAACAGTTGTTGTTTGCGTTGATGTTGCAATCGTTGTCGAAACTGTTGTAGCTGTAGCCAATGAAGTTGTTGTTACAGTTATTGTAGTTGGCGTTGTTGTTTCTACAGTAGTAACTGTTGGCGTAGATTTAGACAACATTTCTGTCGTTGTTGTTATAATAACAGTTGTTGTTTGCGTTGATGTTGCAATCGTTGTCGAAACTGTTGTAGCTGTAGCCAATGAAGTTGTTGTTACAGAAATTGTAGTTGGCGTTGTTGTTTCTACAAAAGTAACTGTTGGCGTGGATTTAGACAGCATTTCTGTCGTTGTTGTCATAATAACAGTTGTTGTTTGCGTTGATGTTGCAACCGTTGTCGAAACTGTTGTAGCTGTAGCCAATGAAGTTGTTGTTACAGTTAATGTAGTTGGCGTTATTGTTTCTACAGTAGTAACTTTTGGCGTAGATTTAGACAACATTTCTATCGTTGTTGTCATAATAACAGTTGTTGTTTGCGTTGATGTTGCAAACGTTGTCGAAACTGTTGTAGCTGTAGCCACTGAAGTTGTTCTTACAGTTATTGTAGTTGGCGTTGTTGTTTCTACAGTAGTAACTGTTGGCGTAGATGTAGACAACATTTCTGTCGTTGTTGTCATAATAACAGTTGTTGTTTGCGTTGATGTTGCAATCGTTGTCGAAACTGTTGTAGCTGTAGCCAATGAAGTTGTTGTTACAGAAATTGTAGTTGGCGTTGTTGTTTCTACAAAAGTAACTGTTGGCGTGGATTTAGACAGCATTTCTGTCGTTGTTGTCATAATAAAAGTTGTTGTTTGCGTTGATGTTGCAACCGTTGTCGAAACTGTTGTAGCTGTAGCCAATGAAGTTGTTGTTACAGTTAATGTAGTTGGCGTTATTGTTTCTACAGTAGTAACTGTTGGCGTAGATTTAGACAACATTTCTATCGTTGTTGTCATAATAACAGTTGTTGTTTGCGTTGATGTTGCAAACGTTGTCGAAACTGTTGTAGCTGTAGCCAATGAAGTTGTTGTTACCGTTCTTGTAGTTGGCGTTGTTGTTTCTACAGTAGTAACTGTTGGCGTAGATGTAGACAACATTTCTGTCGTTGTTGTCATAATAACAGTTGTTGTTTGCGTTGATGTTGTAATCGTTGTCGAAACTGTTGTAGCTGTAGCCAATGAAGTTGTTGTTACAGTTATTGTAGTTGGCGTTGTTGTTTCTACAGTAGTAACTGTTGGCGTAGATTTAGACAACATTTCTGTCGTTGTTGTCATAATAACAGTTGTTGTTTGCGTTGATGTTGCAATCGTTGTCGAAACTGTTGTAGCTGTAGCCAATGAAGTTGTTGTTACAGAAATTGTAGTTGGCGTTGTTGTTTCTACAGTAGTAACTGTCGGCGTAGATTTAGACAACATTTCTGTCGTTGTTGTCATAATAACAGTTGTTGTTTGCGTTGATGTTGCAATCGTTGTCGAAACTGTTGTAGCTGTAGCCAATGAAGTTGTTGTTACAGAAATTGTAGTTGGCGTTGTTGTTTCTACAGTAGTAACTGTTGGCGTAGATTTAGACAACATTTCTGTCTTTGTTGTCATAATAACAGTTGTTGTTTGCGTTGATGTTGCAATCGTTGTCGAAACTGTTGTAGCTGTAGCCAATGAAGTTGTTGTTACAGAAATTGTAGTTGGCGTTGTTGTTTCTACAGTAGTAACTGTTGGCGTAGATTTAGACAACATTTCTGTCGTTGTTGTCATAATAACAGTTGTTGTTTGCGTTGATGTTGCAATCGTTGTCGAAACTGTTGTAGCTGTAGCCAATGAAGTTGTTGTTACAGAAATTGTAGTTGGCGTTGTTGTTTCTACAGTAGTAACTGTTGGCGTAGATTTAGACAACATTTCTGTCGTTGTTGTCATAATAACAGTTGTTGTTTGCGTTGATGTTGCAATCGTTGTCGAAACTGTTGTAGCTGTAGCCAATGAAGTTGTTGTTACAGAAATTGTAGTTGGCGTTGTTGTTTCTACAGTAGTAACTGTCGGCGTAGATTTAGACAACATTTCTGTCGTTGTTGTCATAATAACAGTTGTTGTTTGCGTTGATGTTGCAATCGTTGTCGAAACTGTTGTAGCTGTAGCCAATGAAGTTGTTGTTACAGTTATTGTAGTTGGCGTTGTTGTTTCTACAGTAGTAACTGTTGGCGTAGATTTAGACAACATTTCTGTCGTTGTTGTCATAATAACAGTTGTTGTTTGCGTTGATGTTGCAATCGTTGTCGAAACTGTTGTAGCTGTAGCCAATGAAGTTGTTGTTACAGTTATTGTAGTTGGCGTTGTTGTTTTTACAGTAGTAACTGTTGGCGTAGATTTAGACAACATTTCTGTCGTTGTTGTCATAATAACAGTTGTTGTTTGCGTTGATGTTGCAATCGTTGTCGAAACTGTTGTAGCTGTAGCCAATGAAGTTGTTGTTACAGAAATTGTAGTTGGCGTTGTTGTTTCTACAGTAGTAACTGTTGGCGTAGATTTAGACAACATTTCTGTCGTTGTTGTCATAATAACAGTTGTTGTTTGCGTTGATGTTGCAATCGTTGTCGAAACTGTTGTAGCTGTAGCCAATGAAGTTGTTGTTACAGTTATTGTAGTTGGCGTTATTGTTTCTACAGTAGTAACTGTTGGCGTAGATTTAGACAACATTTCTGTCTTTGTTGTCATAATAACAGTTGTTGTTTGCGTTGATGTTGCAATCGTTGTCGAAACTGTTGTAGCTGTAGCCAATGAAGTTGTTGTTACAGAAATTGTAGTTGGCGTTGTTGTTTCTACAGTAGTAACTGTTGGCGTAGATTTAGACAACATTTCTGTCGTTGTTGTCATAATAACAGTTGTTGTTTGCGTTGATGTTGCAATCGTTGTCGAAACTGTTGTAGCTGTAGCCAATGAAGTTGTTGTTACAGAAATTGTAGTTGGCGTTGTTGTTTCTACAGTAGTAACTGTTGGCGTAGATTTAGACAACATTTCTGTCGTTGTTGTCATAATAACAGTTGTTGTTTGCGTTGATGTTGCAATCGTTGTCGAAACTGTTGTAGCTGTAGCCAATGAAGTTGTTGTTACAGTTATTGTAGTTGGCGTTGTTGTTTTTACAGTAGTAACTGTTGGCGTAGATTTAGACAACATTTCTGTCGTTGTTGTCATAATAACAGTTGTTGTTTGCGTTGATGTTGCAATCGTTGTCGAAACTGTTGTAGCTGTAGCCAATGAAGTTGTTGTTACAGAAATTGTAGTTGGCGTTGTTGTTTCTACAGTAGTAACTGTTGGCGTAGATTTAGACAACATTTCTGTCGTTGTTGTCATAATAACAGTTGTTGTTTGCGTTGATGTTGCAATCGTTGTCGAAACTGTTGTAGCTGTAGCCAATGAAGTTGTTGTTACAGTTATTGTAGTTGGCGTTATTGTTTCTACAGTAGTAACTGTTGGCGTAGATTTAGACAACATTTCTGTCTTTGTTGTCATAATAACAGTTGTTGTTTGCGTTGATGTTGCAATCGTTGTCGAAACTGTTGTAGCTGTAGCCAATGAAGTTGTTGTTACAGAAATTGTAGTTGGCGTTGTTGTTTCTACAGTAGTAACTGTTGGCGTAGATTTAGACAACATTTCTGTCGTTGTTGTCATAATAACAGTTGTTGTTTGCGTTGATGTTGCAATCGTTGTCGAAACTGTTGTAGCTGTAGCCAATGAAGTTGTTGTTACAGAAATTGTAGTTGGCGTTGTTGTTTCTACAGTAGTAACTGTTGGCGTAGATTTAGACAACATTTCTGTCGTTGTTGTCATAATAACAGTTGTTGTTTGCGTTGATGTTGCAATCGTTGTCGAAACTGTTGTAGCTGTAGCCAATGAAGTTGTTGTTACAGAAATTGTAGTTGGCGTTGTTGTTTCTACAGTAGTAACTGTTGGCGTAGATTTAGACAACATTTCTGTCGTTGTTGTCATAATAACAGTTGTTGTTTGCGTTGATGTTGCAATCGTTGTCGAAACTGTTGTAGCTGTAGCCAATGAAGTTGTTGTTACAGTTATTGTAGTTGGCGTTATTGTTTCTACAGTAGTAACTGTTGGCGTAGATTTAGACAACATTTCTGACTTTGTTGTCATAATAACAGTTGTTGTTTGCGTTGATAATGCATTCGTTGTCGAAACTGTTGTAGCTGTAGCCAATGAAGTTGTTGTTACAGAAATTGTAGTTGGCGTTGTTGTTTCTACAGTAGTAACTGTTGGCGTAGATTTAGACAACATTTCTGTCGTTGTTGTCATAATAACAGTTGTTGTTTGCGTTGATGTTGCAATCGTTGTCGAAACTGTTGTAGCTGTAGCCAATGAAGTTGTTGTTACAGTTATTGTAGTTGGCGTTATTGTTTCTACAGTAGTAACTGTTGGCGTAGATTTAGACAACATTTCTGACTTTGTTGTCATAATAACAGTTGTTGTTTGCGTTGATAATGCATTCGTTGTCGAAACTGTTGTAGCTGTAGCCAATGAAGTTGTTGTTACAGAAATTGTAGTTGGCGTTGTTGTTTCTACAGTAGTAACTGTTGGCGTAGATTTAGACAACATTTCTGTCGTTGTTGTCATAATAACAGTTGTTGTTTGCGTTGATGTTGCAATCGTTGTCGAAACTGTTGTAGCTGTAGCCAATGAAGTTGTTGTTACAGAAATTGTAGTTGGCGTTGTTGTTTCTACAGTAGTAACTGTTGGCGTAGATTTAGACAACATTTCTGTCGTTGTTGTCATAATAACAGTTGTTGTTTGCGTTGATGTTGCAATCGTTGTCAAAACTGTTGTAGCTGTAGCCAATGAAGTTGTTGTTACAGTTATTGTAGTTGGCGTTATTGTTTCTACAGTAGTAACTGTTGGCGTAGATTTAGACAACATTTCTGTCTTTGTTGTCATAATAACAGTTGTTGTTTGCGTTGATAATGCATTCGTTGTCGAAACTGTTGTAGCTGTAGCCAATGAAGTTGTTGTTACAGTTATTGTAGTTGGCGTTGTTGTTTCTACAGTAGTAACTGTTGGCGTAGATTTAGACAACATTTCTGTCGTTGTTGTCATAATAACAGTTGTTGTTTGCGTTGATGTTGCAATCGTTGTCGAAACTGTTGTAGCTGTAGCCAATGAAGTTGTTGTTACAGAAATTGTAGTTGGCGTTGTTGTTTCTACAGTAGTAACTGTTGGCGTAGATTTAGACAACATTTCTGTCGTTGTTGTCATAATAACAGTTGTTGTTTGCGTTGATGTTGCAATCGTTGTCGAAACTGTTGTAGCTGTAGCCAATGAAGTTGTTGTTACAGTTATTGTAGTTGGCGTTGTTGTTTCTACAGTAGTAACTGTTGGCGTAGATTTAGACAACATTTCTGTCGTTGTTGTCATAATAACAGTTGTTGTTTGCGTTGATGTTGCAATCGTTGTCGAAACTGTTGTAGCTGTAGCCAATGAAGTTGTTGTTACAGTTATTGTAGTTGGCGTTGTTGTTTCTACAGTAGTAACTGTTGGCGTAGATTTAGACAACATTTCTGTCGTTGTTGTCATAATAACAGTTGTTGTTTGCGTTGATGTTGCAATCGTTGTCGAAACTGTTGTAGCTGTAGCCAATGAAGTTGTTGTTACAGTTATTGTAGTTGGCGTTGTTGTTTCTACAGTAGTAACTGTTGGCGTAGATTTAGACAACATTTCTGTCGTTGTTGTCATAATAACAGTTGTTGTTTGCGTTGATGTTGCAATCGTTGTCGAAACTGTTGTAGCTGTAGCCAATGAAGTTGTTGTTACAGTTATTGTAGTTGGCGTTGTTGTTTCTACAGTAGTAACTGTTGGCGTAGATTTAGACAACATTTCTATCGTTGTTGTCATAATAACAGTTGTTGTTTGCGTTGATGTTGCAATCGTTGTCGAAACTGTTGTAGCTGTAGCCAATGAAGTTGTTGTTACAGAAATTGTAGTTGGCGTTGTTGTTTCTACAGTAGTAACTGTTGGCGTAGATTTAGACAACATTTCTGTCGTTGTTGTCATAATAACAGTTGTTGTTTGCGTTGATGTTGCAATCGTTGTCGAAACTGTTGTAGCTGTAGCCAATGAAGTTGTTGTTACAGTTATTGTAGTTGGCGTTATTGTTTCTACAGTAGTAACTGTTGGCGTAGATTTAGACAACATTTCTGTCGTTGTTGTCATAATAACAGTTGTTGTTTGCGTTGATGTTGCAATCGTTGTCGAAACTGTTGTAGCTGTAGCCAATGAAGTTGTTGTTACAGTTATTGTAGTTGGCGTTGTTGTTTCTACAGTAGTAACTGTTGGCGTAGATTTAGACAACATTTCTGTCGTTGTTGTCATAATAACAGTTGTTGTTTGCGTTGATGTTGCAATCGTTGTCGAAACTGTTGTAGCTGTAGCCAATGAAGTTGTTGTTACAGTTATTGTAGTTGGCGTTGTTGTTTCTACAGTAGTAACTGTTGGCGTAGATTTAGACAACATTTCTGTCGTTGTTGTCATAATAACAGTTGTTGTTTGCGTTGATGTTGCAATCGTTGTCGAAACTGTTGTAGCTGTAGCCAATGAAGTTGTTGTTACAGTTATTGTAGTTGGCGTTGTTGTTTCTACAGTAGTAACTGTTGGCGTAGATTTAGACAACATTTCTGTCGTTGTTGTCATAATAACAGTTGTTGTTTGCGTTGATGTTGCAATCGTTGTCGAAACTGTTGTAGCTGTAGCCAATGAAGTTGTTGTTACAGTTATTGTAGTTGGCGTTGTTGTTTCTACAGTAGTAACTGTTGGCGTAGATTTAGACAACATTTCTGTCGTTGTTGTCATAATAACAGTTGTTGTTTGCGTTGATGTTGCAATCGTTGTCGAAAATGTTGTAGCTGTAGCCAATGAAGTTGTTGTTACAGTTATTGTAGTTGGCGTTGTTGTTTCTACAGTAGTAACTGTTGGCGTAGATTTAGACAACATTTCTGTCGTTGTTGTCATAATAACAGTTGTTGTTTGCGTTGATGTTGCAATCGTTGTCGAAACTGTTGTAGCTGTAGCCAATGAAGTTGTTGTTACAGTTATTGTAGTTGGCGTTGTTGTTTCTACAGTAGTAACTGTTGGCGTAGATTTAGACAACATTTCTATCGTTGTTGTCATAATAACAGTTGTTGTTTGCGTTGATGTTGCAATCGTTGTCGAAACTGTTGTAGCTGTAGCCAATGAAGTTGTTGTTACAGAAATTGTAGTTGGCGTTGTTGTTTCTACAGTAGTAACTGTTGGCGTAGATTTAGACAACATTTCTGTCGTTGTTGTCATAATAACAGTTGTTGTTTGCGTTGATGTTGCAATCGTTGTCGAAACTGTTGTAGCTGTAGCCAATGAAGTTGTTGTTACAGTTATTGTAGTTGGCGTTATTGTTTCTACAGTAGTAACTGTTGGCGTAGATTTAGACAACATTTCTGTCGTTGTTGTCATAATAACAGTTGTTGTTTGCGTTGATGTTGCAATCGTTGTCGAAACTGTTGTAGCTGTAGCCAATGAAGTTGTTGTTACAGTTATTGTAGTTGGCGTTGTTGTTTCTACAGTAGTAACTGTTGGCGTAGATTTAGACAACATTTCTGTCGTTGTTGTCATAATAACAGTTGTTGTTTGCGTTGATGTTGCAATCGTTGTCGAAACTGTTGTAGCTGTAGCCAATGAAGTTGTTGTTACAGTTATTGTAGTTGGCGTTGTTGTTTCTACAGTAGTAACTGTTGGCGTAGATTTAGACAACATTTCTGTCGTTGTTGTCATAATAACAGTTGTTGTTTGCGTTGATGTTGCAATCGTTGTCGAAACTGTTGTAGCTGTAGCCAATGAAGTTGTTGTTACAGTTATTGTAGTTGGCGTTGTTGTTTCTACAGTAGTAACTGTTGGCGTAGATTTAGACAACATTTCTGTCGTTGTTGTCATAATAACAGTTGTTGTTTGCGTTGATGTTGCAATCGTTGTCGAAACTGTTGTAGCTGTAGCCAATGAAGTTGTTGTTACAGTTATTGTAGTTGGCGTTGTTGTTTCTACAGTAGTAACTGTTGGCGTAGATTTAGACAACATTTCTGTCGTTGTTGTCATAATAACAGTTGTTGTTTGCGTTGATGTTGCAATCGTTGTCGAAAATGTTGTAGCTGTAGCCAATGAAGTTGTTGTTACAGTTATTGTAGTTGGCGTTGTTGTTTCTACAGTAGTAACTGTTGGCGTAGATTTAGACAACATTTCTGTCGTTGTTGTCATAATAACAGTTGTTGTTTGCGTTGATGTTGCAATCGTTGTCGAAACTGTTGTAGCTGTAGCCAATGAAGTTGTTGTTACAGTTATTGTAGTTGGCGTTGTTGTTTCTACAGTAGTAACTGTTGGCGTAGATTTAGACAACATTTCTGTCGTTGTTGTCATAATAACAGTTGTTGTTTGCGTTGATGTTGCAATTGTTGTCGAAACTGTTGTAGCTGTAGCCAATGAAGTTGTTGTTACAGTTATTGTAGTTGGCGTTGTTGTTTCTACAGTAGTAACTGTTGGCGTAGATTTAGACAACATTTCTGTCGTTGTTGTCATAATAACAGTTGTTGTTTGCGTTGATGTTGCAATCGTTGTCGAAACTGTTGTAGCTGTAGCCAATGAAGTTGTTGTTACAGAAATTGTAGTTGGCGTTGTTGTTTCTACAGTAGTAACTGTTGGCGTAGATTTAGACAACATTTCTGTCGTTGTTGTCATTATAACAGTTGTTGTTTGCGTTGATGTTGCAATCGTTGTCGAAACTGTTGTAGCTGTAGCCAATGAAGTTGTTGTTACAGTTATTGTAGTTGGCGTTGTTGTTTCTACAGTAGTAACTGTTGGCGTAGATTTAGACAACATTTCTGTCGTTGTTGTCATAATAACAGTTGTTGTTTGCGTTGATGTTGCAATCGTTGTCGAAACTGTTGTAGCTGTAGCCAATGAAGTTGTTGTTACAGAAATTGTAGTTGGCGTTGTTGTTTCTACAGTAGTAACTGTTGGCGTAGATTTAGACAACATTTCTGTCGTTGTTGTCATAATAACAGTTGTTGTTTGCGTTGATGTTGCAATCGTTGTCGAAACTGTTGTAGCTGTAGCCAATGAAGTTGTTGTTACAGTTATTGTAGTTGGCGTTATTGTTTCTACAGTAGTAACTGTTGGCGTAGATTTAGACAACATTTCTGTCGTTGTTGTCATAATAACAGTTGTTGTTTGCGTTGATGTTGCAATCGTTGTCGAAACTGTTGTAGCTGTAGCCAATGAAGTTGTTGTTACAGTTATTGTAGTTGGCGTTGTTGTTTCTACAGTAGTAACTGTTGGCGTAGATTTAGACAACATTTCTGTCGTTGTTGTCATAATAACAGTTGTTGTTTGCGTTGATGTTGCAATCGTTGTCGAAACTGTTGTAGCTGTAGCCAATGAAGTTGTTGTTACAGTTATTGTAGTTGGCGTTGTTGTTTCTACAGTAGTAACTGTTGGCGTAGATTTAGACAACATTTCTGTCGTTGTTGTCATAATAACAGTTGTTGTTTGCGTTGATGTTGCAATCGTTGTCGAAACTGTTGTAGCTGTAGCCAATGAAGTTGTTGTTACAGTTATTGTAGTTGGCGTTGTTGTTTCTACAGTAGTAACTGTTGGCGTAGATTTAGACAACATTTCTGTCGTTGTTGTCATAATAACAGTTGTTGTTTGCGTTGATGTTGCAATCGTTGTCGAAACTGTTGTAGCTGTAGCCAATGAAGTTGTTGTTACAGAAATTGTAGTTGGCGTTGTTGTTTCTACAGTAGTAACTGTTGGCGTAGATTTAAACAACATTTCTGTCGTTGTTGTCATAATAACAGTTGTTGTTTGCGTTGATGTTGCAATCGTTGTCGAAACTGTTGTAGCTGTAGCCAATGAAGTTGTTGTTACAGTTATTGTAGTTGGCGTTGTTGTTTCTACAGTAGTAACTGTTGGCGTAGATTTAGACAACATTTCTGTCGTTGTTGTCATAATAACAGTTGTTGTTTGCGTTGATGTTGCAATCGTTGTCGAAACTGTTGTAGCTGTAGCCAATGAAGTTGTTGTTACAGTTATTGTAGTTGGCGTTATTGTTTCTACAGTAGTAACTGTTGGCGTAGATTTAGACAACATTTCTGTCGTTGTTGTCATAATAACAGTTGTTGTTTGCGTTGATGTTGCAATCGTTGTCGAAACTGTTGTAGCTGTAGCCAATGAAGTTGTTGTTACAGTTATTGTAGTTGGCGTTGTTGTTTCTACAGTAGTAACTGTTGGCGTAGATTTAGACAACATTTCTGTCGTTGTTGTCATAATAACAGTTGTTGTTTGCGTTGATGTTGCAATCGTTGTCGAAACTGTTGTAGCTGTAGCCAATGAAGTTGTTGTTACAGTTATTGTAGTTGGCGTTGTTGTTTCTACAGTAGTAACTGTTGGCGTAGATTTAGACAACATTTCTGTCCTTGTTGTCATAATAACAGTTGTTGTTTGCGTTGATGTTGCAATCGTTGTCGAAACTGTTGTAGCTGTAGCCAATGAAGTTGTTGTTACAGTTATTGTAGTTGGCGTTGTTGTTTCTACAGTAGTAACTGTTGGCGTAGATTTAGACAACATTTCTGTCGTTGTTGTCATAATAACAGTTGTTGTTTGCGTTGATGTTGCAATCGTTGTCGAAACTGTTGTAGCTGTAGCCAATGAAGTTGTTGTTACAGAAATTGTAGTTGGCGTTGTTGTTTCTACAGTAGTAACTGTTGGCGTAGATTTAGACAACATTTCTGTCGTTGTTGTCATTATAACAGTTGTTGTTTGCGTTGATGTTGCAATCGTTGTCGAAACTGTTGTAGCTGTAGCCAATGAAGTTGTTGTTACAGTTATTGTAGTTGGCGTTGTTGTTTCTACAGTAGTAACTGTTGGCGTAGATTTAGACAACATTTCTGTCGTTGTTGTCATAATAACAGTTGTTGTTTGCGTTGATGTTGCAATCGTTGTCGAAACTGTTGTAGCTGTAGCCAATGAAGTTGTTGTTACAGAAATTGTAGTTGGCGTTGTTGTTTCTACAGTAGTAACTGTTGGCGTAGATTTAGACAACATTTCTGTCGTTGTTGTCATAATAACAGTTGTTGTTTGCGTTGATGTTGCAATCGTTGTCGAAACTGTTGTAGCTGTAGCCAATGAAGTTGTTGTTACAGTTATTGTAGTTGGCGTTATTGTTTCTACAGTAGTAACTGTTGGCGTAGATTTAGACAACATTTCTGTCGTTGTTGTCATAATAACAGTTGTTGTTTGCGTTGATGTTGCAATCGTTGTCGAAACTGTTGTAGCTGTAGCCAATGAAGTTGTTGTTACAGTTATTGTAGTTGGCGTTGTTGTTTCTACAGTAGTAACTGTTGGCGTAGATTTAGACAACATTTCTGTCGTTGTTGTCATAATAACAGTTGTTGTTTGCGTTGATGTTGCAATCGTTGTCGAAACTGTTGTAGCTGTAGCCAATGAAGTTGTTGTTACAGTTATTGTAGTTGGCGTTGTTGTTTCTACAGTAGTAACTGTTGGCGTAGATTTAGACAACATTTCTGTCGTTGTTGTCATAATAACAGTTGTTGTTTGCGTTGATGTTGCAATCGTTGTCGAAACTGTTGTAGCTGTAGCCAATGAAGTTGTTGTTACAGTTATTGTAGTTGGCGTTGTTGTTTCTACAGTAGTAACTGTTGGCGTAGATTTAGACAACATTTCTGTCGTTGTTGTCATAATAACAGTTGTTGTTTGCGTTGATGTTGCAATCGTTGTCGAAACTGTTGTAGCTGTAGCCAATGAAGTTGTTGTTACAGAAATTGTAGTTGGCGTTGTTGTTTCTACAGTAGTAACTGTTGGCGTAGATTTAAACAACATTTCTGTCGTTGTTGTCATAATAACAGTTGTTGTTTGCGTTGATGTTGCAATCGTTGTCGAAACTGTTGTAGCTGTAGCCAATGAAGTTGTTGTTACAGTTATTGTAGTTGGCGTTGTTGTTTCTACAGTAGTAACTGTTGGCGTAGATTTAGACAACATTTCTGTCGTTGTTGTCATAATAACAGTTGTTGTTTGCGTTGATGTTGCAATCGTTGTCGAAACTGTTGTAGCTGTAGCCAATGAAGTTGTTGTTACAGTTATTGTAGTTGGCGTTATTGTTTCTACAGTAGTAACTGTTGGCGTAGATTTAGACAACATTTCTGTCGTTGTTGTCATAATAACAGTTGTTGTTTGCGTTGATGTTGCAATCGTTGTCGAAACTGTTGTAGCTGTAGCCAATGAAGTTGTTGTTACAGTTATTGTAGTTGGCGTTGTTGTTTCTACAGTAGTAACTGTTGGCGTAGATTTAGACAACATTTCTGTCGTTGTTGTCATAATAACAGTTGTTGTTTGCGTTGATGTTGCAATCGTTGTCGAAACTGTTGTAGCTGTAGCCAATGAAGTTGTTGTTACAGTTATTGTAGTTGGCGTTGTTGTTTCTACAGTAGTAACTGTTGGCGTAGATTTAGACAACATTTCTGTCCTTGTTGTCATAATAACAGTTGTTGTTTGCGTTGATGTTGCAATCGTTGTCGAAACTGTTGTAGCTGTAGCCAATGAAGTTGTTGTTACAGTTATTGTAGTTGGCGTTGTTGTTTCTACAGTAGTAACTGTTGGCGTAGATTTAGACAACATTTCTGTCGTTGTTGTCATAATAACAGTTGTTGTTTGCGTTGATGTTGCAATCGTTGTCGAAAATGTTGTAGCTGTAGCCAATGAAGTTGTTGTTACAGTTATTGTAGTTGGCGTTGTTGTTTCTACAGTAGTAACTGTTGGCGTAGATTTAGACAACATTTCTGTCGTTGTTGTCATAATAACAGTTGTTGTTTGCGTTGATGTTGCAATCGTTGTCGAAACTGTTGTAGCTGTAGCCAATGAAGTTGTTGTTACAGTTATTGTAGTTGGCGTTGTTGTTTCTACAGTAGTAACTGTTGGCGTAGATTTAGACAACATTTCTGTCGTTGTTGTCATAATAACAGTTGTTGTTTGCGTTGATGTTGCAATTGTTGTCGAAACTGTTGTAGCTGTAGCCAATGAAGTTGTTGTTACAGTTATTGTAGTTGGCGTTGTTGTTTCTACAGTAGTAACTGTTGGCGTAGATTTAGACAACATTTCTGTCGTTGTTGTCATAATAACAGTTGTTGTTTGCGTTGATGTTGCAATCGTTGTCGAAACTGTTGTAGCTGTAGCCAATGAAGTTGTTGTTACAGAAATTGTAGTTGGCGTTGTTGTTTCTACAGTAGTAACTGTTGGCGTAGATTTAGACAACATTTCTGTCGTTGTTGTCATTATAACAGTTGTTGTTTGCGTTGATGTTGCAATCGTTGTCGAAACTGTTGTAGCTGTAGCCAATGAAGTTGTTGTTACAGTTATTGTAGTTGGCGTTGTTGTTTCTACAGTAGTAACTGTTGGCGTAGATTTAGACAACATTTCTGTCGTTGTTGTCATAATAACAGTTGTTGTTTGCGTTGATGTTGCAATCGTTGTCGAAACTGTTGTAGCTGTAGCCAATGAAGTTGTTGTTACAGAAATTGTAGTTGGCGTTGTTGTTTCTACAGTAGTAACTGTTGGCGTAGATTTAGACAACATTTCTGTCGTTGTTGTCATAATAGCAGTTGTTGTTTGCGTTGATGTTGCAATCGTTGTCGAAACTGTTGTAGCTGTAGCCAATGAAGTTGTTGTTACAGTTATTGTAGTTGGCGTTATTGTTTCTACAGTAGTAACTGTTGGCGTAGATTTAGACAACATTTCTGTCGTTGTTGTCATAATAACAGTTGTTGTTTGCGTTGATGTTGCAATCGTTGTCGAAACTGTTGTAGCTGTAGCCAATGAAGTTGTTGTTACAGTTATTGTAGTTGGCGTTGTTGTTTCTACAGTAGTAACTGTTGGCGTAGATTTAGACAACATTTCTGTCGTTGTTGTCATAATAACAGTTGTTGTTTGCGTTGATGTTGCAATCGTTGTCGAAACTGTTGTAGCTGTAGCCAATGAAGTTGTTGTTACAGTTATTGTAGTTGGCGTTGTTGTTTCTACAGTAGTAACTGTTGGCGTAGATTTAGACAACATTTCTGTCGTTGTTGTCATAATAACAGTTGTTGTTTGCGTTGATGTTGCAATCGTTGTCGAAACTGTTGTAGCTGTAGCCAATGAAGTTGTTGTTACAGTTATTGTAGTTGGCGTTGTTGTTTCTACAGTAGTAACTGTTGGCGTAGATTTAGACAACATTTCTGTCGTTGTTGTCATAATAACAGTTGTTGTTTGCGTTGATGTTGCAATCGTTGTCGAAACTGTTGTAGCTGTAGCCAATGAAGTTGTTGTTACAGAAATTGTAGTTGGCGTTGTTGTTTCTACAGTAGTAACTGTTGGCGTAGATTTAAACAACATTTCTGTCGTTGTTGTCATAATAACAGTTGTTGTTTGCGTTGATGTTGCAATCGTTGTCGAAACTGTTGTAGCTGTAGCCAATGAAGTTGTTGTTACAGTTATTGTAGTTGGCGTTGTTGTTTCTACAGTAGTAACTGTTGGCGTAGATTTAGACAACATTTCTGTCGTTGTTGTCATAATAACAGTTGTTGTTTGCGTTGATGTTGCAATCGTTGTCGAAACTGTTGTAGCTGTAGCCAATGAAGTTGTTGTTACAGTTATTGTAGTTGGCGTTATTGTTTCTACAGTAGTAACTGTTGGCGTAGATTTAGACAACATTTCTGTCGTTGTTGTCATAATAACAGTTGTTGTTTGCGTTGATGTTGCAATCGTTGTCGAAACTGTTGTAGCTGTAGCCAATGAAGTTGTTGTTACAGTTATTGTAGTTGGCGTTGTTGTTTCTACAGTAGTAACTGTTGGCGTAGATTTAGACAACATTTCTGTCGTTGTTGTCATAATAACAGTTGTTGTTTGCGTTGATGTTGCAATCGTTGTCGAAACTGTTGTAGCTGTAGCCAATGAAGTTGTTGTTACAGTTATTGTAGTTGGCGTTGTTGTTTCTACAGTAGTAACTGTTGGCGTAGATTTAGACAACATTTCTGTCCTTGTTGTCATAATAACAGTTGTTGTTTGCGTTGATGTTGCAATCGTTGTCGAAACTGTTGTAGCTGTAGCCAATGAAGTTGTTGTTACAGTTATTGTAGTTGGCGTTATTGTTTCTACAGTAGTAACTGTTGGCGTAGATTTAGACAACATTTCTGTCGTTGTTGTCATAATAACAGTTGTTGTTTGCGTTGATGTTGCAATCGTTGTCGAAACTGTTGTAGCTGTAGCCAATGAAGTTGTTGTTACAGAAATTGTAGTTGGCGTTGTTGTTTCTACAGTAGTAACTGTTGGCGTAGATTTAGACAACATTTCTGTCGTTGTTGTCATAATAACAGTTGTTGTTTGCGTTGATGTTGCAATCGTTGTCGAAACTGTTGTAGCTGTAGCCAATGAAGTTGTTGTTACAGTTATTGTAGTTGGCGTTGTTGTTTCTACAGTAGTAACTGTTGGCGTAGATTTAGACAACATTTCTGTCGTTGTTGTCATAATAACAGTTGTTGTTTGCGTTGATGTTGCAATCGTTGTCGAAACTGTTGTAGCTGTAGCCAATGAAGTTGTTGTTACAGTTATTGTAGTTGGCGTTGTTGTTTCTACAGTAGTAACTGTTGGCGTAGATTTAGACAACATTTCTGTCGTTGTTGTCATAATAACAGTTGTTGTTTGCGTTGATGTTGCAATCGTTGTCGAAACTGTTGTAGCTGTAGCCAATGAAGTTGTTGTTACAGAAATTGTAGTTGGCGTTGTTGTTTCTACAGTAGTAACTGTTGGCGTAGATTTAAACAACATTTCTGTCGTTGTTGTCATAATAACAGTTGTTGTTTGCGTTGATGTTGCAATCGTTGTCGAAACTGTTGTAGCTGTAGCCAATGAAGTTGTTGTTACAGTTATTGTAGTTGGCGTTGTTGTTTCTACAGTAGTAACTGTTGGCGTAGATTTAGACAACATTTCTGTCGTTGTTGTCATAATAACAGTTGTTGTTTGCGTTGATGTTGCAATCGTTGTCGAAACTGTTGTAGCTGTAGCCAATGAAGTTGTTGTTACAGAAATTGTAGTTGGCGTTGTTGTTTCTACAGTAGTAACTGTTGGCGTAGATTTAGACAACATTTCTGTCGTTGTTGTCATAATAACAGTTGTTGTTTGCGTTGATGTTGCAATCGTTGTCGAAACTGTTGTAGCTGTAGCCAATGAAGTTGTTGTTACAGAAATTGTAGTTGGCGTTGTTGTTTCTACAGTAGTAACTGTTGGCGTAGATTTAAACAACATTTCTGTCGTTGTTGTCATAATAACAGTTGTTGTTTGCGTTGATGTTGCAATCGTTGTCGAAACTGTTGTAGCTGTAGCCAATGAAGTTGTTGTTACAGTTATTGTAGTTGGCGTTGTTGTTTCTACAGTAGTAACTGTTGGCGTAGATTTAGACAACATTTCTGTCGTTGTTGTCATAATAACAGTTGTTGTTTGCGTTGATGTTGCAATCGTTGTCGAAACTGTTGTAGCTGTAGCCAATGAAGTTGTTGTTACAGTTATTGTAGTTGGCGTTGTTGTTTCTACAGTAGTAACTGTTGGCGTAGATTTAGACAACATTTCTATCGTTGTTGTCATAATAACAGTTGTTGTTTGCGTTGATGTTGCAATCGTTGTCGAAACTGTTGTAGCTGTAGCCAATGAAGTTGTTGTTACAGAAATTGTAGTTGGCGTTGTTGTTTCTACAGTAGTAACTGTTGGCGTAGATTTAGACAACATTTCTGTCGTTGTTGTCATAATAACAGTTGTTGTTTGCGTTGATGTTGCAATCGTTGTCGAAACTGTTGTAGCTGTAGCCAATGAAGTTGTTGTTACAGTTATTGTAGTTGGCGTTGTTGTTTCTACAGTAGTAACTGTTGGCGTAGATATAGACAACATTTCTGTCGTTGTTGTCATAATAACAGTTGTTGTTTGCGTTGATGTTGCAATCGTTGTCGAAACTGTTGTAGCTGTAGCCAATGAAGTTGTTCTTACAGTTATTGTAGTTGGCGTTATTGTTTCTACAGTAGTAACTGTTGGCGTAGATTTAGACAACATTTCTGTCGTTGTTGACATAATAACAGTTGTTGTTTGCGTTGATGTTGCAATCGTTGTCGAAACTGTTGTAGCTGTAGCCAATGAAGTTGTTGTTACAGTTATTGTAGTTGGCGTTGTTGTTTCTACAGTAGTAACTGTTGGCGTAGATATAGACAACATTTCTGTCGTTGTTGTCATAATAACAGTTGTTGTTTGCGTTGATGTTGCAATCGTTGTCGAAACTGTTGTAGCTGTAGCCAATGAAGTTGTTGATACAGAAATTGTAGTTGGCGTTGTTGTTTCTACAGTAGTAACTGTTGGCGTAGATTTAGACAACATTTCTGTCGTTGTTGTCATAATAACAGTTGTTGTTTGCGTTGATGTTGCAATCGTTGTCGAAACTGTTGTAGCTGTAGCCAATGAAGTTGTTGTTACAGTTATTGTAGTTGGCGTTGTTGTTTCTACAGTAGTAACTGTTGGCGTAGATTTAGACAACATTTCTGTCGTTGTTGTCATAATAACAGTTGTTGTTTGCGTTGATGTTGCAATCGTTGTCGAAACTGTTGTAGCTGTAGCCAATGAAGTTGTTGTTACAGAAATTGTAGTTGGCGTTGTTGTTTCTACAGTAGTAACTGTTGGCGTAGATTTAGACAAAATTTCTGTCGTTGTTGTCATAATAACAGTTGTTGTTTGCGTTGATGTTGCAATCGTTGTCGAAACTGTTGTAGCTGTAGCCAATGAAGTTGTTGTTACAGTTATTGTAGTTGGCGTTGTTGTTTCTACAGTAGTAACTGTTGGCGTAGATTTAGACAACATTTCTGTCGTTGTTGTCCTAATAACAGTTGTTGTTTGCGTTGATGTTGCAATCGTTGTCGAAACTGTTGTAGCTGTAGCCAATGAAGTTGTTGTTACAGTTATTGTAGTTGGCGTTGTTGTTTCTACAGTAGTAACTGTTGGCGTAGATTTAGACAACATTTCTATCGTTGTTGTCATAATAACAGTTGTTGTTTGCGTTGATGTTGCAATCGTTGTCGAAACTGTTGTAGCTGTAGCCAATGAAGTTGTTGTTACAGTTATTGTAGTTGGCGTTGTTGTTTCTACAGTAGTAACTGTTGGCGTAGATTTAGACAAAATTTCTGTCGTTGTTGTCATAATAACAGTTGTTGTTTGCGTTGATGTTGCAATCGTTGTCGAAACTGTTGTAGCTGTAGCCAATGAAGTTGTTGTTACAGTTATTGTAGTTGGCATTGTTGTTTCTACAGTAGTAACTGTTGGCGTAGATTTAGACAACATTTCTGTCGTTGTTGTCATAATAACAGTTGTTGTTTGCGTTGATGTTGCAATCGTTGTCGAAACTGTTGTAGCTGTAGCCAATGAAGTTGTTGTTACAGTTATTGTAGTTGGCGTTATTGTTTCTACAGTAGTAACTGTTGGCGTAGATTTAGACAACATTTCTGACTTTGTTGTCATAATAACAGTTGTTGTTTGCGTTGATAATGCATTCGTTGTCGAAACTGTTGTAGCTGTAGCCAATGAAGTTGTTGTTACAGAAATTGTAGTTGGCGTTGTTGTTTCTACAGTAGTAACTGTTGGCGTAGATTTAGACAACATTTCTGTCGTTGTTGTCATAATAACAGTTGTTGTTTGCGTTGATGTTGCAATCGTTGTCGAAACTGTTGTAGCTGTAGCCAATGAAGTTGTTCTTACAGTTATTGTAGTTGGCGTTATTGTTTCTACAGTAGTAACTGTTGGCGTAGATTTAGACAACATTTCTGTCGTTGTTGTCCTAATAACAGTTGTTGTTTGCGTTGATGTTGCAATCGTTGTCGAAACTGTTGTAGCTGTAGCCAATGAAGTTGTTGTTACAGTTATTGTAGTTGGCGTTGTTGTTTCTACAGTAGTAACTGTTGGCGTAGATTTAGACAACATTTCTATCGTTGTTGTCATAATAACAGTTGTTGTTTGCGTTGATGTTGCAATCGTTGTCGAAACTGTTGTAGCTGTAGCCAATGAAGTTGTTGTTACAGTTATTGTAGTTGGCGTTGTTGTTTCTACAGTAGTAACTGTTGGCGTAGATTTAGACAAAATTTCTGTCGTTGTTGTCATAATAACAGTTGTTGTTTGCGTTGATGTTGCAATCGTTGTCGAAACTGTTGTAGCTGTAGCCAATGAAGTTGTTGTTACAGTTATTGTAGTTGGCATTGTTGTTTCTACAGTAGTAACTGTTGGCGTAGATTTAGACAACATTTCTGTCGTTGTTGTCATAATAACAGTTGTTGTTTGCGTTGATGTTGCAATCGTTGTCGAAACTGTTGTAGCTGTAGCCAATGAAGTTGTTGTTACAGTTATTGTAGTTGGCGTTATTGTTTCTACAGTAGTAACTGTTGGCGTAGATTTAGACAACATTTCTGACTTTGTTGTCATAATAACAGTTGTTGTTTGCGTTGATAATGCATTCGTTGTCGAAACTGTTGTAGCTGTAGCCAATGAAGTTGTTGTTACAGAAATTGTAGTTGGCGTTGTTGTTTCTACAGTAGTAACTGTTGGCGTAGATTTAGACAACATTTCTGTCGTTGTTGTCATAATAACAGTTGTTGTTTGCGTTGATGTTGCAATCGTTGTCGAAACTGTTGTAGCTGTAGCCAATGAAGTTGTTCTTACAGTTATTGTAGTTGGCGTTATTGTTTCTACAGTAGTAACTGTTGGCGTAGATTTAGACAACATTTCTGTCGTTGTTGTCATAATAACAGTTGTTGTTTGCGTTGATGTTGCAATCGTTGTCGAAACTGTTGTAGCTGTAGCCAATGAAGTTGTTGTTACAGTTATTGTAGTTGGCGTTGTTGTTTCTACAGTAGTAACTGTTGGCGTAGATTTAGACAACATTTCTGTCGTTGTTGTCATAATAACAGTTGTTGTTTGCGTTGATGTTGCAATCGTTGTCGAAACTGTTGTAGCTGTAGCCAATGAAGT
Source organism: Pterobdella sp. o SKG-2022 (assembly GCA_964035795.1). Lineage (NCBI taxonomy): Eukaryota > Metazoa > Annelida > Clitellata > Hirudinida > Piscicolidae > Pterobdella > Pterobdella occidentalis. The sequence goes on along the minus strand of CAXIVU010000298.1, from coordinate 125,549 downwards.
TGTTGTTACAGTTATTGTAGTTGGCGTTGTTGTTGCTACAGTAGTAACTGTTGGCGTAGATTTAGACAACATTTCTATCGTTGTTGTCATAATAACAGTTGTTGTTTGCGTTGATGTTGCAATCGTTGTCGAAACTGTTGTAGCTGTAGCCAATGAAGTTGTTGTTACAGTTATTGTAGTTGGCGTTGTTGTTTCTACAGTAGTAACTGTTGGCGTAGATTTAGACAACATTTCTGTCGTTGTTGTCATAATAACAGTTGTTGTTTGCGTTGATGTTGCAATCGTTGTCGAAACTGTTGTAGCTGTAGCCAATGAAGTTGTTGTTACAGAAATTGTAGTTGGCGTTGTTGTTTCTACAGTAGTAACTGTTGGCGTAGATTTAGACAAAATTTCTGTCGTTGTTGTCATAATAACAGTTGTTGTTTGCGTTGATGTTGCAATCGTTGTCGAAACTGTTGTAGCTGTAGCCAATGAAGTTGTTGTTACAGTTATTGTAGTTGGCGTTGTTGTTTCTACAGTAGTAACTGTTGGCGTAGATTTAGACAACATTTCTGTCGTTGTTGTCATAATAACAGTTGTTGTTTGCGTTGATGTTGCAATCGTTGTCGAAACTGTTGTAGCTGTAGCCAATGAAGTTGTTGTTACAGTTATTGTAGTTGGCGTTGTTGTTTCTACAGTAGTAACTGTTGGCGTAGATATAGACAACATTTCTATCGTTGTTGTCATAATAACAGTTGTTGTTTGCGTTGATGTTGCAATCGTTGTCGAAACTGTTGTAGCTGTAGCCAATGAAGTTGTTGTTACAGAAATTGTAGTTGGCGTTGTTGTTTCTACAGTAGTAACTGTTGGCGTAGATTTAGACAACATTTCTGTCGTTGTTGTCATAATAACAGTTGTTGTTTGCGTTGATGTTGCAATCGTTGTCGAAACTGTTGTAGCTGTAGCCAATGAAGTTGTTGTTACAGAAATTGTAGTTGGCGTTGTTGTTTCTACAGTAGTAACTGTTGGCGTAGATTTAGACAACATTTCTGTCGTTGTTGTCATAATAACAGTTGTTGTTTGCGTTGATGTTGCAATCGTTGTCGAAACTGTTGTAGCTGTAGCCAATGAAGTTGTTGTTACAGTTATTGTAGTTGGCGTTGTTGTTTCTACAGTAGTAACTGTTGGCGTAGATTTAGACAACATTTCTGTCGTTGTTGTCATAATAACAGTTGTTGTTTGCGTTGATGTTGCAATCGTTGTCGAAACTGTTGTAGCTGTAGCCAATGAAGTTGTTGATACAGAAATTGTAGTTGGCGTTGTTGTTTCTACAGTAGTAACTGTTGGCGTAGATTTAGACAACATTTCTGTCGTTGTTGTCATAATAACAGTTGTTGTTTGCGTTGATGTTGCAATCGTTGTCGAAACTGTTGTAGCTGTAGCCAATGAAGTTGTTGTTACAGTTATTGTAGTTGGCGTTGTTGTTTCTACAGTAGTAACTGTTGGCGTAGATTTAGACAACATTTCTGTCGTTGTTGTCATAATAACAGTTGTTGTTTGCGTTGATGTTGCAATCGTTGTCGAAACTGTTGTAGCTGTAGCCAATGAAGTTGTTGTTACAGAAATTGTAGTTGGCGTTGTTGTTTCTACAGTAGTAACTGTTGGCGTAGATTTAGACAAAATTTCTGTCGTTGTTGTCATAATAACAGTTGTTGTTTGCGTTGATGTTGCAATCGTTGTCGAAACTGTTGTAGCTGTAGCCAATGAAGTTGTTGTTACAGTTATTGTAGTTGGCGTTGTTGTTTCTACAGTAGTAACTGTTGGCGTAGATTTAGACAAAATTTCTGTCGTTGTTGTCATAATAACAGTTGTTGTTTGCGTTGATGTTGCAATCGTTGTCGAAACTGTTGTAGCTGTAGCCAATGAAGTTGTTGTTACAGTTATTGTAGTTGGCGTTGTTGTTTCTACAGTAGTAACTGTTGGCGTAGATTTAGACAACAATTCTGTCGTTGTTGTCCTAATAACAGTTGTTGTTTGCGTTGATGTTGCAATCGTTGTCGAAACTGTTGTAGCTGTAGCCAATGTAGTTGTTGTTACAGTTATTGTAGTTGGCGTTGTTGTTTCTACAGTAGTAACTGTTGGCGTAGATTTAGACAACATTTCTATCGTTGTTGTCATAATAACAGTTGTTGTTTGCGTTGATGTTGCAATCGTTGTCGAAACTGTTGTAGCTGTAGCCAATGAAGTTGTTGTTACAGTTATTGTAGTTGGCGTTGTTGTTTCTACAGTAGTAACTGTTGGCGTAGATTTAGACAACATTTCTATCGTTGTTGTCATAATAACAGTTGTTGTTTGCGTTGATGTTGCAATCGTTGTCGAAACTGTTGTAGCTGTAGCCAATGAAGTTGTTGTTACAGAAATTGTAGTTGGCGTTGTTGTTTCTACAGTAGTAACTGTTGGCGTAGATTTAGACAACATTTCTGTCGTTGTTGTCATAATAACAGTTGTTGTTTGCGTTGATGTTGCAATCGTTGTCGAAACTGTTGTAGCTGTAGCCAATGAAGTTGTTCTTACAGTTATTGTAGTTGGCGTTATTGTTTCTACAGTAGTAACTGTTGGCGTAGATTTAGACAACATTTCTGTCGTTGTTGTCATAATAACAGTTGTTGTTTGCGTTGATGTTGCAATCGTTGTCGAAACTGTTGTAGCTGTAGCCAATGAAGTTGTTGTTACAGTTATTGTAGTTGGCGTTGTTGTTTCTACAGTAGTAACTGTTGGCGTAGATTTAGACAACATTTCTGTCGTTGTTGTCATAATAACAGTTGTTGTTTGCGTTGATGTTGCAATCGTTGTCGAAACTGTTGTAGCTGTAGCCAATGAAGTTGTTGATACAGAAATTGTAGTTGGCGTTGTTGTTTCTACAGTAGTAACTGTTGGCGTAGATTTAGACAACATTTCTGTCGTTGTTGTCATAATAACAGTTGTTGTTTGCGTTGATGTTGCAATCGTTGTCGAAACTGTTGTAGCTGTAGCCAATGAAGTTGTTGTTACAGTTATTGTAGTTGGCGTTGTTGTTTCTACAGTAGTAACTGTTGGCGTAGATTTAGACAACATTTCTGTCGTTGTTGTCATAATAACAGTTGTTGTTTGCGTTGATGTTGCAATCGTTGTCGAAACTGTTGTAGCTGTAGCCAATGAAGTTGTTGTTACAGAAATTGTAGTTGGCGTTGTTGTTTCTACAGTAGTAACTGTTGGCGTAGATTTAGACAACATTTCTGTCGTTGTTGTCATAATAACAGTTGTTGTTTGCGTTGATGTTGCAATCGTTGTCGAAACTGTTGTAGCTGTAGCCAATGAAGTTGTTGTTACAGTTATTGTAGTTGGCGTTGTTGTTTCTACAGTAGTAACTGTTGGCGTAGATTTAGACAAAATTTCTGTCGTTGTTGTCATAATAACAGTTGTTGTTTGCGTTGATGTTGCAATCGTTGTCGAAACTGTTGTAGCTGTAGCCAATGAAGTTGTTGTTACAGTTATTGTAGTTGGCGTTGTTGTTTCTACAGTAGTAACTGTTGGCGTAGATTTAGACAACATTTCTGTCGTTGTTGTCCTAATAACAGTTGTTGTTTGCGTTGATGTTGCAATCGTTGTCGAAACTGTTGTAGCTGTAGCCAATGAAGTTGTTGTTACAGTTATTGTAGTTGGCGTTGTTGTTTCTACAGTAGTAACTGTTGGCGTAGATTTAGACAACATTTCTGTCGTTGTTGTCATAATAACAGTTGTTGTTTGCGTTGATGTTGCAATCGTTGTCGAAACTGTTGTAGCTGTAGCCAATGAAGTTGTTGTTACAGTTATTGTAGTTGGCGTTGTTGTTTCTACAGTAGTAACTGTTGGCGTAGATTTAGACAACATTTCTGTCGTTGTTGTCATAATAACAGTTGTTGTTTGCGTTGATGTTGCAATCGTTGTCGAAACTGTTGTAGCTGTAGCCAATGAAGTTGTTGTTACAGAAATTGTAGTTGGCGTTGTTGTTTCTACAGTAGTAACTGTTGGCGTAGATTTAGACAACATTTCTGTCGTTGTTGTCATAATAACAGTTGTTGTTTGCGTTGATGTTGCAATCGTTGTCGAAACTGTTGTAGCTGTAGCCAATGAAGTTGTTGTTACAGTTATTGTAGTTGGCGTTGTTGTTTCTACAGTAGTAACTGTTGGCGTAGATTTAGACAACATTTCTGTCGTTGTTGTCATAATAACAGTTGTTGTTTGCGTTGATGTTGCAATCGTTGTCGAAACTGTTGTAGCTGTAGCCAATGAAGTTGTTGTTACAGTTATTGTAGTTGGCGTTGTTGTTTCTACAGTAGTAACTGTTGGCGTAGATTTAGACAACATTTCTGTCGTTGTTGTCATAATAACAGTTTTTGTTTGCGTTGATGTTGCAATCGTTGTCGAAACTGTTGTAGCTGTAGCCAATGAAGTTGTTGTTACAGAAATTGTAGTTGGCGTTGTTGTTTCTACAGTAGTAACTGTTGGCGTAGATTTAGACAACATTTCTGTCGTTGTTGTCATAATAACAGTTGTTGTTTGCGTTGATGTTGCAATCGTTGTCGAAACTGTTGTAGCTGTAGCCAATGAAGTTGTTCTTACAGTTATTGTAGTTGGCGTTATTGTTTCTACAGTAGTAACTGTTGGCGTAGATTTAGACAACATTTCTGTCGTTGTTGTCATAATAACAGTTGTTGTTTGCGTTGATGTTGCAATCGTTGTCGAAACTGTTGTAGCTGTAGCCAATGAAGTTGTTGTTACAGTTATTGTAGTTGGCGTTGTTGTTTCTACAGTAGTAACTGTTGGCGTAGATTTAGACAACATTTCTGTCGTTGTTGTCATAATAACAGTTGTTGTTTGCGTTGATGTTGCAATCGTTGTCGAAACTGTTGTAGCTGTAGCCAATGAAGTTGTTGATACAGAAATTGTAGTTGGCGTTGTTGTTTCTACAGTAGTAACTGTTGGCGTAGATTTAGACAACATTTCTGTCGTTGTTGTCATAATAACAGTTGTTGTTTGCGTTGATGTTGCAATCGTTGTCGAAACTGTTGTAGCTGTAGCCAATGAAGTTGTTGTTACAGTTATTGTAGTTGGCGTTGTTGTTTCTACAGTAGTAACTGTTGGCGTAGATTTAGACAACATTTCTGTCGTTGTTGTCATAATAACAGTTGTTGTTTGCGTTGATGTTGCAATCGTTGTCGAAACTGTTGTAGCTGTAGCCAATGAAGTTGTTGTTACAGAAATTGTAGTTGGCGTTGTTGTTTCTACAGTAGTAACTGTTGGCGTAGATTTAGACAACATTTCTGTCGTTGTTGTCATAATAACAGTTGTTGTTTGCGTTGATGTTGCAATCGTTGTCGAAACTGTTGTAGCTGTAGCCAATGAAGTTGTTGTTACAGTTATTGTAGTTGGCGTTGTTGTTTCTACAGTAGTAACTGTTGGCGTAGATTTAGACAAAATTTCTGTCGTTGTTGTCATAATAACAGTTGTTGTTTGCGTTGATGTTGCAATCGTTGTCGAAACTGTTGTAGCTGTAGCCAATGAAGTTGTTGTTACAGTTATTGTAGTTGGCGTTGTTGTTTCTACAGTAGTAACTGTTGGCGTAGATTTAGACAACATTTCTGTCGTTGTTGTCCTAATAACAGTTGTTGTTTGCGTTGATGTTGCAATCGTTGTCGAAACTGTTGTAGCTGTAGCCAATGAAGTTGTTGTTACAGTTATTGTAGTTGGCGTTGTTGTTTCTACAGTAGTAACTGTTGGCGTAGATTTAGACAACATTTCTGTCGTTGTTGTCATAATAACAGTTGTTGTTTGCGTTGATGTTGCAATCGTTGTCGAAACTGTTGTAGCTGTAGCCAATGAAGTTGTTGTTACAGTTATTGTAGTTGGCGTTGTTGTTTCTACAGTAGTAACTGTTGGCGTAGATTTAGACAACATTTCTGTCGTTGTTGTCATAATAACAGTTGTTGTTTGCGTTGATGTTGCAATCGTTGTCGAAACTGTTGTAGCTGTAGCCAATGAAGTTGTTGTTACAGAAATTGTAGTTGGCGTTGTTGTTTCTACAGTAGTAACTGTTGGCGTAGATTTAGACAACATTTCTGTCGTTGTTGTCATAATAACAGTTGTTGTTTGCGTTGATGTTGCAATCGTTGTCGAAACTGTTGTAGCTGTAGCCAATGAAGTTGTTGTTACAGTTATTGTAGTTGGCGTTGTTGTTTCTACAGTAGTAACTGTTGGCGTAGATTTAGACAACATTTCTGTCGTTGTTGTCATAATAACAGTTGTTGTTTGCGTTGATGTTGCAATCGTTGTCGAAACTGTTGTAGCTGTAGCCAATGAAGTTGTTGTTACAGTTATTGTAGTTGGCGTTGTTGTTTCTACAGTAGTAACTGTTGGCGTAGATTTAGACAACATTTCTGTCGTTGTTGTCATAATAACAGTTTTTGTTTGCGTTGATGTTGCAATCGTTGTCGAAACTGTTGTAGCTGTAGCCAATGAAGTTGTTGTTACAGTTATTGTAGTTGGCGTTGTTGTTGCTACAGTAGTAACTGTTGGCGTAGATTTAGACAACATTTCTGTCTTTGTTGTCATAATAACAGTTGTTGTTTGCGTTGATGTTGCAATCGTTGTCGAAACTGTTGTAGCTATAGCCAATGAAGTTGTTGTTACAGTTATTGTAGTTGGCGTTGTTGTTTCTACAGTAGTAACTGTTGGCGTAGATTTAGACAACATTTCTGTCGTTGTTGTCATAATAACAGTTGTTGTTTGCGTTGATGTTGCAATCGTTGTCGAAACTGTTGTAGCTGTAGCCAATGAAGTTGTTGTTACAGTTATTGTAGTTGGCGTTGTTGTTTCTACAGTAGTAACTGTTGGCGTAGATTTAGACAACATTTCTGTCGTTGTTGTCATAATAACAGTTGTTGTTTGCGTTGATGTTGCAATCGTTGTCGAAACTGTTGTAGCTGTAGCCAATGAAGTTGTTGTTACAGTTATTGTAGTTGGCGTTGTTGTTTCTACAGTAGTAACTGTTGGCGTAGATTTAGACAACATTTCTATCGTTGTTGTCATAATAACAGTTGTTGTTTGCGTTGATGTTGCAATCGTTGTCGAAACTGTTGTAGCTGTAGCCAATGAAGTTGTTGATACAGAAATTGTAGTTGGCGTTGTTGTTTCTACAGTAGTAACTGTTGGCGTAGATTTAGACAACATTTCTGTCGTTGTTGTCATAATAACAGTTGTTGTTTGCGTTGATGTTGCAATCGTTGTCGAAACTGTTGTAGCTGTAGCCAATGAAGTTGTTGTTACAGTTATTGTAGTTGGCGTTGTTGTTTCTACAGTAGTAACTGTTGGCGTAGATTTAGACAACATTTCTGTCGTTGTTGTCATAATAACAGTTGTTGTTTGCGTTGATGTTGCAATCGTTGTCGAAACTGTTGTAGCTGTAGCCAATGAAGTTGTTGTTACAGTTATTGTAGTTGGCGTTGTTGTTTCTACAGTAGTAACTGTTGGCGTAGATTTAGACAACATTTCTGTCGTTGTTGTCATAATAACAGTTGTTGTTTGCGTTGATGTTGCAATCGTTGTCGAAACTGTTGTAGCTGTAGCCAATGAAGTTGTTGTTACAGAAATTGTAGTTGGCGTTGTTGTTTCTACAGTAGTAACTGTTGGCGTAGATTTAGACAACATTTCTGTCGTTGTTGTCATAATAACAGTTGTTGTTTGCGTTGATGTTGCAATCGTTGTCGAAACTGTTGTAGCTGTAGCCAATGAAGTTGTTGTTACAGTTATTGTAGTTGGCGTTGTTGTTTCTACAGTAGTAACTGTTGGCGTAGATTTAGACAACATTTCTGTCGTTGTTGTCATAATAACAGTTGTTGTTTGCGTTGATGTTGCAATCGTTGTCGAAACTGTTGTAGCTGTAGCCAATGAAGTTGTTGTTACAGTTATTGTAGTTGGCGTTGTTGTTTCTACAGTAGTAACTGTTGGCGTAGATTTAGACAACATTTCTGTCGTTGTTGTCATAATAACAGTTTTTGTTTGCGTTGATGTTGCAATCGTTGTCGAAACTGTTGTAGCTGTAGCCAATGAAGTTGTTGTTACAGTTATTGTAGTTGGCGTTGTTGTTGCTACAGTAGTAACTGTTGGCGTAGATTTAGACAACATTTCTGTCTTTGTTGTCATAATAACAGTTGTTGTTTGCGTTGATGTTGCAATCGTTGTCGAAACTGTTGTAGCTATAGCCAATGAAGTTGTTGTTACAGTTATTGTAGTTGGCGTTGTTGTTTCTACAGTAGTAACTGTTGGCGTAGATTTAGACAACATTTCTGTCGTTGTTGTCATAATAACAGTTGTTGTTTGCGTTGATGTTGCAATCGTTGTCGAAACTGTTGTAGCTGTAGCCAATGAAGTTGTTGTTACAGTTATTGTAGTTGGCGTTGTTGTTTCTACAGTAGTAACTGTTGGCGTAGATTTAGACAACATTTCTGTCGTTGTTGTCATAATAACAGTTGTTGTTTGCGTTGATGTTGCAATCGTTGTCGAAACTGTTGTAGCTGTAGCCAATGAAGTTGTTGTTACAGTTATTGTAGTTGGCGTTGTTGTTTCTACAGTAGTAACTGTTGGCGTAGATTTAGACAACATTTCTGTCGTTGTTGTCCTAATAACAGTTGTTGTTTGCGTTGATGTTGCAATCGTTGTCGAAACTGTTGTAGCTGTAGCCAATGAAGTTGTTGTTACAGTTATTGTAGTTGGCGTTGTTGTTTCTACAGTAGTAACTGTTGGCGTAGATTTAGACAACATTTCTGTCGTTGTTGTCCTAATAACAGTTGTTGTTTGCGTTGATGTTGCAATCGTTGTCGAAACTGTTGTAGCTGTAGCCAATGAAGTTGTTGTTACAGTTATTGTAGTTGGCGTTGTTGTTTCTACAGTAGTAACTGTTGGCGTAGATTTAGACAACATTTCTGTCTTTGTTGTCATAATAACAGTTGTTGTTTGCGTTGATGTTGCAATCGTTGTCGAAACTGTTGTAGCTATAGCCAATGAAGTTGTTGTTACAGTTATTGTAGTTGGCGTTGTTGTTTCTACAGTAGTAACTGTTGGCGTAGATTTAGACAACATTTCTGTCGTTGTTGTCATAATAAGAGTTGTTGTTTGCGTTGATGTTGCAATCGTTGTCGAAACTGTTGTAGCTGTAGCCAATGAAGTTGTTGTTACAGTTATTGTAGTTGGCGTTGTTGTTGCTACAGTAGTAACTGTTGGCGTAGATTTAGACAACATTTCTGTCGTTGTTGTCATAATAACAGTTGTTGTTTGCGTTGATGTTGCAATCGTTGTCGAAACTGTTGTAGCTGTAGCCAATGAAGTTGTTGTTACAGTTATTGTAGTTGGCGTTGTTGTTTCTACAGTAGTAACTGTTGGCGTAGATTTAGACAACATTTCTGTCGTTGTTGTCATAATAACAGTTGTTGTTTGCGTTGATGTTGCAATCGTTGTCGAAACTGTTGTAGCTATAGCCAATGAAGTTGTTGTTACAGTTATTGTAGTTGGCGTTGTTGTTTCTACAGTAGTAACTGTTGGCGTAGATTTAGACAACATTTCTGTCGTTGTTGTCATAATAACAGTTGTTGTTTGCGTTGATGTTGCAATCGTTGTCGAAACTGTTGTAGCTGTAGCCAATGAAGTTGTTGTTACAGTTATTGTAGTTGGCGTTGTTGTTTCTACAGTAGTAACTGTTGGCGTAGATTTAGACAACATTTCTGTCGTTGTCATAATAACAGTTGTTGTTTGCGTTGATGTTGCAATCGTTGTCGAAACTGTTGTAGCTGTAGCCAATGAAGTTGTTGTTACAGTTATTGTAGTTGGCGTTGTTGTTTCTACAGTAGTAACTGTTGGCGTAGATTTAGACAACATTTCTGTCGTTGTTGTCATAATAACAGTTGTTGTTTGCGTTAATGTTGCAATCGTTGTCGAAACTGTTGTAGCTGTAGCCAATGAAGTTGTTGTTACAGTTATTGTAGTTGGCGTTGTTGTTGCTACAGTAGTAACTGTTGGCGTAGATTTAGACAACATTTCTGTCTTTGTTGTCATAATAACAGTTGTTGTTTGCGTTGATGTTGCAATCGTTGTCGAAACTGTTGTAGCTATAGCCAATGAAGTTGTTGTTACAGTTATTGTAGTTGGCGTTGTTGTTTCTACAGTAGTAACTGTTGGCGTAGATTTAGACAACATTTCTGTCGTTGTTGTCATAATAACAGTTGTTGTTTGCGTTGATGTTGCAATCGTTGTCGAAACTGTTGTAGCTGTAGCCAATGAAGTTGTTGTTACAGTTATTGTAGTTGGCGTTGTTGTTTCTACAGTAGTAACTGTTGGCGTAGATTTAGACAACATTTCTGTCGTTGTTGTCATAATAACAGTTGTTGTTTGCGTTGATGTTGCAATCGTTGTCGAAACTGTTGTAGCTGTAGCCAATGAAGTTGTTGTTACAGTTATTGTAGTTGGCGTTGTTGTTTCTACAGTAGTAACTGTTGGCGTAGATTTAGACAACATTTCTGTCGTTGTTGTCATAATAACAGTTGTTGTTTGCGTTGATGTTGCAATCGTTGTCGAAACTGTTGTAGCTGTAGCCAATGAAGTTGTTGTTACAGTTATTGTAGTTGGCGTTGTTGTTTCTACAGTAGTAACTGTTGGCGTAGATTTAGACAACATTTCTGTCGTTGTTGTCATAATAACAGTTGTTGTTTGCGTTGATGTTGCAATCGTTGTCGAAACTGTTGTAGCTGTAGCCAATGAAGTTGTTGTTACAGTTATTGTAGTTGGCGTTGTTGTTTCTACAGTAGTAACTGTTGGCGTAGATTTAGACAACATTTCTATCGTTGTTGTCATAATAACAGTTGTTGTTTGCGTTGATGTTGCAATCGTTGTCGAAACTGTTGTAGCTGTAGCCAATGAAGTTGTTGTTACAGTTATTGTAGTTGGCGTTGTTGTTTCTACAGTAGTAACTGTTGGCGTAGATTTAGACAACATTTCTGTCGTTGTTGTCATAATAACAGTTGTTGTTTGCGTTGATGTTGCAATCGTTGTCGAAACTGTTGTAGCTGTAGCCAATGAAGTTGTTGTTACAGTTATTGTAGTTGGCGTTGTTGTTTCTACAGTAGTAACTGTTGGCGTAGATTTAGACAACATTTCTGTCGTTGTTGTCATAATAACAGTTGTTGTTTGCGTTGATGTTGCAATCGTTGTCGAAACTGTTGTAGCTGTAGCCAATGAAGTTGTTGTTACAGTTATTGTAGTTGGCGTTGTTGTTTCTACAGTAGTAACTGTTGGCGTAGATTTAGACAACATTTCTGTCGTTGTTGTCATAATAACAGTTGTTGTTTGCGTTGATGTTGCAATCGTTGTCGAAACTGTTGTAGCTGTAGCCAATGAAGTTGTTGTTACAGTTATTGTAGTTGGCGTTGTTGTTTCTACAGTAGTAACTGTTGGCGTAGATTTAGACAACATTTCTATCGTTGTTGTCATAATAACAGTTGTTGTTTGCGTTGATGTTGCAATCGTTGTCGAAACTGTTGTAGCTGTAGCCAATGAAGTTGTTGTTACAGAAATTGTAGTTGGCGTTGTTGTTTCTACAGTAGTAACTGTTGGCGTAGATTTAGACAACATTTCTGTCGTTGTTGTCATAATAACAGTTGTTGTTTGCGTTGATGTTGCAATCGTTGTCGAAACTGTTGTAGCTGTAGCCAATGAAGTTGTTGTTACAGTTATTGTAGTTGGCGTTGTTGTTTCTACAGTAGTAACTGTTGGCGTAGATTTAGACAACATTTCTGTCGTTGTTGTCATAATAACAGTTGTTGTTTGCGTTGATGTTGCAATCGTTGTCGAAACTGTTGTAGCTGTAGCCAATGAAGTTGTTGTTACAGTTATTGTAGTTGGCGTTGTTGTTTCTACAGTAGTAACTGTTGGCGTAGATTTAGACAACATTTCTGTCGTTGTTGTCATAATAACAGTTGTTGTTTGCGTTGATGTTGCAATCGTTGTCGAAACTGTTGTAGCTGTAGCCAATGAAGTTGTTGTTACAGTTATTGTAGTTGGCGTTGTTGTTTCTACAGTAGTAACTGTTGGCGTAGATTTAGACAACATTTCTGTCGTTGTTGTCATAATAACAGTTGTTGTTTGCGTTGATGTTGCAATCGTTGTCGAAACTGTTGTAGCTGTAGCCAATGAAGTTGTTGTTACAGTTATTGTAGTTGGCGTTATTGTTTCTACACTAGTAACTGTTGGCGTAGATTTAGACAACATTTCTGTCGTTGTTGTCATAATAACAGTTGTTGTTTGCGTTGATGTTGCAATCGTTGTCGAAACTGTTGTAGCTGTAGCCAATGAAGTTGTTGTTACAGTTATTGTAGTTGGCGTTATTGTTTCTACACTAGTAACTGTTGGCGTAGATTTAGACAACATTTCTGTCGTTGTTGTCATAATAACAGTTGTTGTTTGCGTTGATGTTGCAATCGTTGTCGAAACTGTTGTAGCTGTAGCCAATGAAGTTGTTGTTACAGTTATTGTAGTTGGCGTTATTGTTTCTACACTAGTAACTGTTGGCGTAGATTTAGACAACATTTCTGTCGTTGTTGTCATAATAACAGTTGTTGTTTGCGTTGATGTTGCAATCGTTGTCGAAACTGTTGTAGCTGTAGCCAATGAAGTTGTTGTTACAGTTATTGTAGTTGGCGTTGTTGTTTCTACAGTAGTAACTGTTGGCGTAGATTTAGACAACATTTCTGTCGTTGTTGTCATAATAACAGTTGTTGTTTGCGTTGATGTTGCAATCGTTGTCGAAACTGTTGTAGCTGTAGCCAATGAAGTTGTTGTTACAGTTATTGTAGTTGGCGTTGTTGTTTCTACAGTAGTAACTGTTGGCGTAGATTTAGACAACATTTCTGTCGTTGTTGTCATAATAACAGTTGTTGTTTGCGTTGATGTTGCAATCGTTGTCGAAACTGTTGTAGCTGTAGCCAATGAAGTTGTTGTTACAGTTATTGTAGTTGGCGTTGTTGTTTCTACAGTAGTAACTGTTGGCGTAGATTTAGACAACATTTCTGTCGTTGTTGTCATAATAACAGTTGTTGTTTGCGTTGATGTTGCAATCGTTGTCGAAACTGTTGTAGCTGTAGCCAATGAAGTTGTTGTTACAGTTATTGTAGTTGGCGTTGTTGTTTCTACAGTAGTAACTGTTGGCGTAGATTTAGACAACATTTCTGTCGTTGTTGTCATTATAACAGTTGTTGTTTGCGTTGATGTTGCAATCGTTGTCGAAACTGTTGTAGCTGTAGCCAATGAAGTTGTTGTTACAGTTATTGTAGTTGGCGTTGTTGTTTCTACAGTAGTAACTGTTGGCGTAGATTTAGACAACATTTCTGTCGTTGTTGTCATAATAACAGTTGTTGTTTGCGTTGATGTTGCAATCGTTGTCGAAACTGTTGTAGCTGTAGCCAATGAAGTTGTTGTTACAGTTATTGTAGTTGGCGTTATTGTTTCTACACTAGTAACTGTTGGCGTAGATTTAGACAACATTTCTGTCGTTGTTGTCATAATAACAGTTGTTGTTTGCGTTGATGTTGCAATCGTTGTCGAAACTGTTGTAGCTGTAGCCAATGAAGTTGTTGTTACAGTTATTGTAGTTGGCGTTGTTGTTTCTACAGTAGTAACTGTTGGCGTAGATTTAGACAACATTTCTGTCGTTGTTGTCATAATAACAGTTGTTGTTTGCGTTGATGTTGCAATCGTTGTCGAAACTGTTGTAGCTGTAGCCAATGAAGTTGTTGTTACAGTTATTGTAGTTGGCGTTGTTGTTTCTACAGTAGTAACTGTTGGCGTAGATTTAGACAACATTTCTGTCGTTGTTGTCATAATAACAGTTGTTGTTTGCGTTGATGTTGCAATCGTTGTCGAAACTGTTGTAGCTGTAGCCAATGAAGTTGTTGTTACAGTTATTGTAGTTGGCGTTGTTGTTTCTACAGTAGTAACTGTTGGCGTAGATTTAGACAACATTTCTGTCGTTGTTGTCATAATAACAGTTGTTGTTTGCGTTGATGTTGCAATCGTTGTCGAAACTGTTGTAGCTGTAGCCAATGAAGTTGTTGTTACAGTTATTGTAGTTGGCGTTGTTGTTTCTACAGTAGTAACTGTTGGCGTAGATTTAGACAACATTTCTGTCGTTGTTGTCATAATAACAGTTGTTGTTTGCGTTGATGTTGCAATCGTTGTCGAAACTGTTGTAGCTGTAGCCAATGAAGTTGTTGTTACAGTTATTGTAGTTGGCGTTGTTGTTTCTACAGTAGTAACTGTTGGCGTAGATTTAGACAACATTTCTGTCGTTGTTGTCATAATAACAGTTGTTGTTTGCGTTGATGTTGCAATCGTTGTCGAAACTGTTGTAGCTGTAGCCAATGAAGTTGTTGTTACAGTTATTGTAGTTGGCGTTGTTGTTTCTACAGTAGTAACTGTTGGCGTAGATTTAGACAACATTTCTGTCGTTGTTGTCATAATAACAGTTGTTGTTTGCGTTGATGTTGCAATCGTTGTCGAAACTGTTGTAGCTGTAGCCAATGAAGTTGTTGTTACAGTTATTGTAGTTGGCGTTGTTGTTTCTACAGTAGTAACTGTTGGCGTAGATTTAGACAACATTTCTGTCGTTGTTGTCATAATAACAGTTGTTGTTTGCGTTGATGTTGCAATCGTTGTCGAAACTGTTGTAGCTGTAGCCAATGAAGTTGTTGTTACAGTTATTGTAGTTGGCGTTGTTGTTTCTACAGTAGTAACTGTTGGCGTAGATTTAGACAACATTTCTGTCGTTGTTGTCATAATAACAGTTGTTGTTTGCGTTGATGTTGCAATCGTTGTCGAAACTGTTGTAGCTGTAGCCAATGAAGTTGTTGTTACAGTTATTGTAGTTGGCGTTGTTGTTTCTACAGTAGTAACTGTTGGCGTAGATTTAGACAACATTTCTGTCGTTGTTGTCATAATAACAGTTGTTGTTTGCGTTGATGTTGCAATCGTTGTCGAAACTGTTGTAGCTGTAGCCAATGAAGTTGTTGTTACAGTTATTGTAGTTGGCGTTGTTGTTTCTACAGTAGTAACTGTTGGCGTAGATTTAGACAACATTTCTGTCGTTGTTGTCATAATAACAGTTGTTGTTTGCGTTGATGTTGCAATCGTTGTCGAAACTGTTGTAGCTGTAGCCAATGAAGTTGTTGTTACAGTTATTGTAGTTGGCGTTGTTGTTTCTACAGTAGTAACTGTTGGCGTAGATTTAGACAACATTTCTGTCGTTGTTGTCATAATAACAGTTGTTGTTTGCGTTGATGTTGCAATCGTTGTCGAAACTGTTGTAGCTGTAGCCAATGAAGTTGTTGTTACAGTTATTGTAGTTGGCGTTGTTGTTTCTACAGTAGTAACTGTTGGCGTAGATTTAGACAACATTTCTGTCGTTGTTGTCATAATAACAGTTGTTGTTTGCGTTGATGTTGCAATCGTTGTCGAAACTGTTGTAGCTGTAGCCAATGAAGTTGTTGTTACAGTTATTGTAGTTGGCGTTGTTGTTTCTACAGTAGTAACTGTTGGCGTAGATTTAGACAACATTTCTGTCGTTGTTGTCATAATAACAGTTGTTGTTTGCGTTGATGTTGCAATCGTTGTCGAAACTGTTGTAGCTGTAGCCAATGAAGTTGTTGTTACAGTTATTGTAGTTGGCGTTGTTGTTTCTACAGTAGTAACTGTTGGCGTAGATTTAGACAACATTTCTGTCGTTGTTGTCATAATAACAGTTGTTGTTTGCGTTGATGTTGCAATCGTTGTCGAAACTGTTGTAGCTGTAGCCAATGAAGTTGTTGTTACAGTTATTGTAGTTGGCGTTGTTGTTTCTACAGTAGTAACTGTTGGCGTAGATTTAGACAACATTTCTGTCGTTGTTGTCATAATAACAGTTGTTGTTTGCGTTGATGTTGCAATCGTTGTCGAAACTGTTGTAGCTGTAGCCAATGAAGTTGTTGTTACAGTTATTGTAGTTGGCGTTGTTGTTTCTACAGTAGTAACTGTTGGCGTAGATTTAGACAACATTTCTGTCGTTGTTGTCATAATAACAGTTGTTGTTTGCGTTGATGTTGCAATCGTTGTCGAAACTGTTGTAGCTGTAGCCAATGAAGTTGTTGTTACAGTTATTGTAGTTGGCGTTGTTGTTTCTACAGTAGTAACTGTTGGCGTAGATTTAGACAACATTTCTGTCGTTGTTGTCATAATAACAGTTGTTGTTTGCGTTGATGTTGCAATCGTTGTCGAAACTGTTGTAGCTGTAGCCAATGAAGTTGTTGTTACAGTTATTGTAGTTGGCGTTGTTGTTTCTACAGTAGTAACTGTTGGCGTAGATTTAGACAACATTTCTGTCGTTGTTGTCATAATAACAGTTGTTGTTTGCGTTGATGTTGCAATCGTTGTCGAAACTGTTGTAGCTGTAGCCAATGAAGTTGTTGTTACAGTTATTGTAGTTGGCGTTGTTGTTTCTACAGTAGTAACTGTTGGCGTAGATTTAGACAACATTTCTGTCGTTGTTGTCATAATAACAGTTGTTGTTTGCGTTGATGTTGCAATCGTTGTCGAAACTGTTGTAGCTGTAGCCAATGAAGTTGTTGTTACAGTTATTGTAGTTGGCGTTGTTGTTTCTACAGTAGTAACTGTTGGCGTAGATTTAGACAACATTTCTGTCGTTGTTGTCATAATAACAGTTGTTGTTTGCGTTGATGTTGCAATCGTTGTCGAAACTGTTGTAGCTGTAGCCAATGAAGTTGTTGTTACAGTTATTGTAGTTGGCGTTGTTGTTTCTACAGTAGTAACTGTTGGCGTAGATTTAGACAACATTTCTGTCGTTGTTGTCATAATAACAGTTGTTGTTTGCGTTGATGTTGCAATCGTTGTCGAAACTGTTGTAGCTGTAGCCAATGAAGTTGTTGTTACAGTTATTGTAGTTGGCGTTGTTGTTTCTACAGTAGTAACTGTTGGCGTAGATTTAGACAACATTTCTGTCGTTGTTGTCATAATAACAGTTGTTGTTTGCGTTGATGTTGCAATCGTTGTCGAAACTGTTGTAGCTGTAGCCAATGAAGTTGTTGTTACAGTTATTGTAGTTGGCGTTATTGTTTCTACAGTAGTAACTGTTGGCGTAGATTTAGACAACATTTCTGTCTTTGTTGTCATAATAACAGTTGTTGTTTGCGTTGATAATGCATTCGTTGTCGAAACTGTTGTAGCTGTAGCCAATGAAGTTGTTGTTACAGAAATTGTAGTTGGCGTTGTTGTTTCTACAGTAGTAACTGTTGGCGTAGATTTAGACAACATTTCTGTCGTTGTTGTCATAATAACAGTTGTTGTTTGCGTTGATGTTGCAATCGTTGTCGAAACTGTTGTAGCTGTAGCCAATGAAGTTGTTGTTACAGAAATTGTAGTTGGCGTTGTTGTTTCTACAGTAGTAACTGTTGGCGTAGATTTAGACAACATTTCTGTCGTTGTTGTCATAATAACAGTTGTTGTTTGCGTTGATGTTGCAATCGTTGTCGAAACTGTTGTAGCTGTAGCCAATGAAGTTGTTGTTACAGAAATTGTAGTTGGCGTTGTTGTTTCTACAGTAGTAACTGTTGGCGTAGATTTAGACAACATTTCTGTCGTTGTTGTCATAATAACAGTTGTTGTTTGCGTTGATGTTGCAATCGTTGTCGAAACTGTTGTAGCTGTAGCCAATGAAGATGTTGTTACAGTTATTGTAGTTGGCGTTATTGTTTCTACAGTAGTAACTGTTGGCGTAGATTTAGACAACATTTCTGTCTTTGTTGTCATAATAACAGTTGTTGTTTGCGTTGATGTTGCAATCGTTGTCGAAACTGTTGTAGCTGTAGCCAATGAAGTTGTTGTTACAGTTATTGTAGTTGGCGTTGTTGTTTCTACAGTAGTAACTGTTGGCGTAGATTTAGACAACATTTCTGTCGTTGTTGTCATAATAACAGTTGTTGTTTGCGTTGATGTTGCAATCGTTGTCGAAACTGTTGTAGCTGTAGCCAATGAAGTTGTTGTTACAGTTATTGTAGTTGGCGTTGTTGTTTCTACAGTAGTAACTGTTGGCGTAGATTTAGACAACATTTCTGTCGTTGTTGTCATAATAACAGTTGTTGTTTGCGTTGATGTTGCAATCGTTGTCGAAACTGTTGTAGCTGTAGCCAATGAAGTTGTTGTTACAGAAATTGTAGTTGGCGTTGTTGTTTCTACAGTAGTAACTGTTGGCGTAGATTTAGACAACATTTCTGTCGTTGTTGTCATAATAACAGTTGTTGTTTGCGTTGATGTTGCAATCGTTGTCGAAACTGTTGTAGCTGTAGCCAATGAAGTTGTTGTTACAGTTATTGTAGTTGGCGTTGTTGTTTCTACAGTAGTAACTGTTGGCGTAGATTTAGACAACATTTCTGTCGTTGTTGTCATAATAACAGTTGTTGTTTGCGTTGATGTTGCAATCGTTGTCGAAACTGTTGTAGCTGTAGCCAATGAAGTTGTTGTTACAGTTATTGTAGTTGGCGTTGTTGTTTCTACAGTAGTAACTGTTGGCGTAGATTTAGACAACATTTCTATCGTTGTTGTCATAATAACAGTTGTTGTTTGCGTTGATGTTGCAATCGTTGTCGAAACTGTTGTAGCTGTAGCCAATGAAGTTGTTGTTACAGAAATTGTAGTTGGCGTTGTTGTTTCTACAGTAGTAACTGTTGGCGTAGATTTAGACAACATTTCTGTCGTTGTTGTCATAATAACAGTTGTTGTTTGCGTTGATGTTGCAATCGTTGTCGAAACTGTTGTAGCTGTAGCCAATGAAGTTGTTGTTACAGAAATTGTAGTTGGCGTTGTTGTTTCTACAGTAGTAACTGTTGGCGTAGATTTAGACAACATTTCTGTCGTTGTTGTCATAATAACAGTTGTTGTTTGCGTTGATGTTGCAATCGTTGTCGAAACTGTTGTAGCTGTAGCCAATGAAGTTGTTGTTACAGTTATTGTAGTTGGCGTTGTTGTTTCTACAGTAGTAACTGTTGGCGTAGATTTAGACAACATTTCTGTCGTTGTTGTCATAATAACAGTTGTTGTTTGCGTTGATGTTGCAATCGTTGTCGAAACTGTTGTAGCTGTAGCCAATGAAGTTGTTGTTACAGTTATTGTAGTTGGCGTTGTTGTTTCTACAGTAGTAACTGTCGGCGTAGATTTAGACAACATTTCTGTCGTTGTTGTCATAATAACAGTTGTTGTTTGCGTTGATGTTGCAATCGTTGTCGAAACTGTTGTAGCTGTAGCCAATGAAGTTGTTGTTACAGTTATTGTAGTTGGCGTTGTTGTTTCTACAGTAGTAACTGTTGGCGTAGATTTAGACAACATTTCTGTCGTTGTTGTCATAATAACAGTTGTTGTTTGCGTTGATGTTGCAATCGTTGTCGAAACTGTTGTAGCTGTAGCCAATGAAGTTGTTGTTACAGTTATTGTAGTTGGCGTTGTTGTTTCTACAGTAGTAACTGTTGGCGTAGATTTAGACAACATTTCTGTCGTTGTTGTCATAATAACAGTTGTTGTTTGCGTTGATGTTGCAATCGTTGTCGAAACTGTTGTAGCTGTAGCCAATGAAGTTGTTGTTACAGTTATTGTAGTTGGCGTTGTTGTTTCTACAGTAGTAACTGTTGGCGTAGATTTAGACAACATTTCTGTCGTTGTTGTCATAATAACAGTTGTTGTTTGCGTTGATGTTGCAATCGTTGTCGAAACTGTTGTAGCTGTAGCCAATGAAGTTGTTGTTACAGTTATTGTAGTTGGCGTTGTTGTTTCTACAGTAGTAACTGTTGGCGTAGATTTAGACAACATTTCTATCGTTGTTGTCATAATAACAGTTGTTGTTTGCGTTGATGTTGCAATCGTTGTCGAAACTGTTGTAGCTGTAGCCAATGAAGTTGTTGTTACAGTTATTGTAGTTGGCGTTGTTGTTTCTACAGTAGTAACTGTTGGCGTAGATTTAGACAACATTTCTGTCGTTGTTGTCATAATAACAGTTGTTGTTTGCGTTGATGTTGCAATCGTTGTCGAAACTGTTGTAGCTGTAGCCAATGAAGTTGTTGTTACAGAAATTGTAGTTGGCGTTGTTGTTTCTACAGTAGTAACTGTTGGCGTAGATTTAGACAACATTTCTGTCGTTGTTGTCATAATAACAGTTGTTGTTTGCGTTGATGTTGCAATCGTTGTCGAAACTGTTGTAGCTGTAGCCAATGAAGTTGTTGTTACAGTTATTGTAGTTGGCGTTGTTGTTTCTACAGTAGTAACTGTTGGCGTAGATTTAGACAACATTTCTATCGTTGTTGTCATAATAACAGTTGTTGTTTGCGTTGATGTTGCAATCGTTGTCGAAACTGTTGTAGCTGTAGCCAATGAAGTTGTTGTTACAGTTATTGTAGTTGGCGTTGTTGTTTCTACAGTAGTAACTGTTGGCGTAGATTTAGACAACATTTCTGTCGTTGTTGTCATAATAACAGTTGTTGTTTGCGTTGATGTTGCAATCGTTGTCGAAACTGTTGTAGCTGTAGCCAATGAAGTTGTTGTTACAGAAATTGTAGTTGGCGTTGTTGTTTCTACAGTAGTAACTGTTGGCGTAGATTTAGACAACATTTCTGTCGTTGTTGTCATAATAACAGTTGTTGTTTGCGTTGATGTTGCAATCGTTGTCGAAACTGTTGTAGCTGTAGCCAATGAAGTTGTTGTTACAGTTATTGTAGTTGGCGTTGTTGTTTCTACAGTAGTAACTGTTGGCGTAGATTTAGACAACATTTCTGTCGTTGTTGTCATAATAACAGTTGTTGTTTGCGTTGATGTTGCAATCGTTGTCGAAACTGTTGTAGCTGTAGCCAATGAAGTTGTTGTTACAGTTATTGTAGTTGGCGTTGTTGTTTCTACAGTAGTAACTGTTGGCGTAGATTTAGACAACATTTCTGTCGTTGTTGTCATAATAACAGTTGTTGTTTGCGTTGATGTTGCAATCGTTGTCGAAACTGTTGTAGCTGTAGCCAATGAAGTTGTTGTTACAGTTATTGTAGTTGGCGTTGTTGTTTCTACAGTAGTAACTGTTGGCGTAGATTTAGACAACATTTCTATCGTTGTTGTCATAATAACAGTTGTTGTTTGCGTTGATGTTGCAATCTTTGTCGAAACTGTTGTAGCTGTAGCCAATGAAGTTGTTGTTACAGTTATTGTAGTTGGCGTTGTTGTTTCTACAGTAGTAACTGTTGGCGTAGATTTAGACAACATTTCTGTCGTTGTTGTCATAATAACAGTTGTTGTTTGCGTTGATGTTGCAATCGTTGTCGAAACTGTTGTAGCTGTAGCCAATGAAGTTGTTGTTACAGAAATTGTAGTTGGCGTTGTTGTTTCTACAGTAGTAACTGTTGGCGTAGATTTAGACAACATTTCTGTCGTTGTTGTCATAATAACAGTTGTTGTTTGCGTTGATGTTGCAATTGTTGTCGAAACTGTTGTAGCTGTAGCCAATGAAGTTGTTGTTACAGTTATTGTAGTTGGCGTTGTTGTTTCTACAGTAGTAACTGTTGGCGTAGATTTAGACAACATTTCTATCGTTGTTGTCATAATAACAGTTGTTGTTTGCGTTGATGTTGCAATCGTTGTCGAAACTGTTGTAGCTGTAGCCAATGAAGTTGTTGTTACAGTTATTGTAGTTGGCGTTGTTGTTTCTACAGTAGTAACTGTTGGCGTAGATTTAGACAACATTTCTGTCGTTGTTGTCATAATAACAGTTGTTCTTTGCGTTGATGTTGCAATCGTTGTCGAAACTGTTGTAGCTGTAGCCAATGAAGTTGTTGTTACAGTTATTGTAGTTGGCGTTGTTGTTTCTACAGTAGTAACTGTTGGCGTAGATTTAGACAACATTTCTGTCGTTGTTGTCATAATAACAGTTGTTTTTTGCGTTGATGTTGCAATCGTTGTCGAAACTGTTGTAGCTGTAGCCAATGAAGTTGTTGTTACAGTTATTGTAGTTGGCGTTGTTGTTTCTACAGTAGTAACTGTTGGCGTAGATTTAGACAACATTTCTGTCGTTGTTGTCATAATAACAGTTGTTGTTTGCGTTGATGTTGCAATCGTTGTCGAAACTGTTGTAGCTGTAGCCAATGAAGTTGTTGTTACAGTTATTGTAGTTGGCGTTGTTGTTTCTACAGTAGTAACTGTCGGCGTAGATTTAGACAACATTTCTGTCGTTGTTGTCATAATAACAGTTGTTGTTTGCGTTGATGTTGCAATCGTTGTCGAAACTGTTGTAGCTGTAGCCAATGAAGTTGTTGTTACAGTTATTGTAGTTGGCGTTGTTGTTTCTACAGTAGTAACTGTTGGCGTAGATTTAGACAACATTTCTGTCGTTGTTGTCATAATAACAGTTGTTGTTTGCGTTGATGTTGCAATCGTTGTCGAAACTGTTGTAGCTGTAGCCAATGAAGTTGTTGTTACAGTTATTGTAGTTGGCGTTGTTGTTTCTACAGTAGTAACTGTTGGCGTAGATTTAGACAACATTTCTGTCGTTGTTGTCATAATAACAGTTGTTGTTTGCGTTGATGTTGCAATCGTTGTCGAAAATGTTGTAGCTGTAGCCAATGAAGTTGTTGTTACAGTTATTGTAGTTGGCGTTGTTGTTTCTACAGTAGTAACTGTTGGCGTAGATTTAGACAACATTTCTGTCGTTGTTGTCATAATAACAGTTGTTGTTTGCGTTGATGTTGCAATCGTTGTCGAAACTGTTGTAGCTGTAGCCAATGAAGTTGTTGTTACAGTTATTGTAGTTGGCGTTGTTGTTTCTACAGTAGTAACTGTCGGCGTAGATTTAGACAACATTTCTGTCGTTGTTGTCATAATAACAGTTGTTGTTTGCGTTGATGTTGCAATCGTTGTCGAAACTGTTGTAGCTGTAGCCAATGAAGTTGTTGTTACAGTTATTGTAGTTGGCGTTGTTGTTTCTACAGTAGTAACTGTCGGCGTAGATTTAGACAACATTTCTGTCGTTGTTGTCATAATAACAGTTGTTGTTTGCGTTGATGTTGCAATCGTTGTCGAAACTGTTGTAGCTGTAGCCAATGAAGTTGTTGTTACAGTTATTGTAGTTGGCGTTGTTGTTTCTACAGTAGTAACTGTTGGCGTAGATTTAGACAACATTTCTGTCGTTGTTGTCATAATAACAGTTGTTGTTTGCGTTGATGTTGCAATCGTTGTCGAAACTGTTGTAGCTGTAGCCAATGAAGTTGTTGTTACAGTTATTGTAGTTGGCGTTGTTGTTTCTACAGTAGTAACTGTTGGCGTAGATTTAGACAACATTTCTGTCTTTGTTGTCATAATAACAGTTGTTGTTTGCGTTGATGTTGCAATCGTTGTCGAAACTGTTGTAGCTGTAGCCAATGAAGTTGTTGTTACAGAAATTGTAGTTGGCGTTGTTGTTTCTACAGTAGTAACTGTTGGCGTAGATTTAGACAACATTTCTGTCGTTGTTGTCATAATAACAGTTGTTGTTTGCGTTGATGTTGCAATCGTTGTCGAAACTGTTGTAGCTGTAGCCAATGAAGTTGTTGTTACAGTTATTGTAGTTGGCGTTGTTGTTTCTACAGTAGTAACTGTTGGCGTAGATTTAGACAACATTTCTGTCGTTGTTGTCATAATAACAGTTGTTGTTTGCGTTGATGTTGCAATCGTTGTCGAAACTGTTGTAGCTGTAGCCAATGAAGTTGTTGTTACAGTTATTGTAGTTGGCGTTGTTGTTTCTACAGTAGTAACTGTTGGCGTAGATTTAGACAACATTTCTGTCGTTGTTGTCATAATAACAGTTGTTGTTTGCGTTGATGTTGCAATCGTTGTCGAAAATGTTGTAGCTGTAGCCAATGAAGTTGTTGTTACAGTTATTGTAGTTGGCGTTGTTGTTTCTACAGTAGTAACTGTTGGCGTAGATTTAGACAACATTTCTGTCGTTGTTGTCATAATAACAGTTGTTGTTTGCGTTGATGTTGCAATCGTTGTCGAAACTGTTGTAGCTGTAGCCAATGAAGTTGTTGTTACAGTTATTGTAGTTGGCGTTGTTGTTTCTACAGTAGTAACTGTTGGCGTAGATTTAGACAACATTTCTGTCGTTGTTGTCATAATAACAGTTGTTGTTTGCGTTGATGTTGCAATCGTTGTCGAAACTGTTGTAGCTGTAGCCAATGAAGTTGTTGTTACAGTTATTGTAGTTGGCGTTGTTGTTTCTACAGTAGTAACTGTTGGCGTAGATTTAGACAACATTTCTGTCGTTGTTGTCATAATAACAGTTGTTGTTTGCGTTGATGTTGCAATCGTTGTCGAAAATGTTGTAGCTGTAGCCAATGAAGTTGTTGTTACAGTTATTGTAGTTGGCGTTGTTGTTTCTACAGTAGTAACTGTTGGCGTAGATTTAGACAACATTTCTGTCGTTGTTGTCATAATAACAGTTGTTGTTTGCGTTGATGTTGCAATCGTTGTCGAAACTGTTGTAGCTGTAGCCAATGAAGTTGTTGTTACAGTTATTGTAGTTGGCGTTGTTGTTTCTACAGTAGTAACTGTCGGCGTAGATTTAGACAACATTTCTGTCGTTGTTGTCATAATAACAGTTGTTGTTTGCGTTGATGTTGCAATCGTTGTCGAAACTGTTGTAGCTGTAGCCAATGAAGTTGTTGTTACAGTTATTGTAGTTGGCGTTGTTGTTTCTACAGTAGTAACTGTTGGCGTAGATTTAGACAACATTTCTGTCGTTGTTGTCATAATAACAGTTGTTGTTTGCGTTGATGTTGCAATCGTTGTCGAAACTGTTGTAGCTGTAGCCAATGAAGTTGTTGTTACAGTTATTGTAGTTGGCGTTGTTGTTTCTACAGTAGTAACTGTTGGCGTAGATTTAGACAACATTTCTGTCGTTGTTGTCATAATAACAGTTGTTGTTTGCGTTGATGTTGCAATCGTTGTCGAAACTGTTGTAGCTGTAGCCAATGAAGTTGTTGTTACAGTTATTGTAGTTGGCGTTGTTGTTTCTACAGTAGTAACTGTTGGCGTAGATTTAGACAACATTTCTATCGTTGTTGTCATAATAACAGTTGTTGTTTGCGTTGATGTTGCAATCGTTGTCGAAAATGTTGTAGCTGTAGCCAATGAAGTTGTTGTTACAGTTATTGTAGTTGGCGTTGTTGTTTCTACAGTAGTAACTGTTGGCGTAGATTTAGACAACATTTCTGTCGTTGTTGTCATAATAACAGTTGTTGTTTGCGTTGATGTTGCAATCGTTGTCGAAACTGTTGTAGCTGTAGCCAATGAAGTTGTTGTTACAGTTATTGTAGTTGGCGTTGTTGTTTCTACAGTAGTAACTGTCGGCGTAGATTTAGACAACATTTCTGTCGTTGTTGTCATAATAACAGTTGTTGTTTGCGTTGATGTTGCAATCGTTGTCGAAACTGTTGTAGCTGTAGCCAATGAAGTTGTTGTTACAGTTATTGTAGTTGGCGTTGTTGTTTCTACAGTAGTAACTGTTGGCGTAGATTTAGACAACATTTCTGTCGTTGTTGTCATAATAACAGTTGTTGTTTGCGTTGATGTTGCAATCGTTGTCGAAACTGTTGTAGCTGTAGCCAATGAAGTTGTTGTTACAGTTATTGTAGTTGGCGTTGTTGTTTCTACAGTAGTAACTGTTGGCGTAGATTTAGACAACATTTCTGTCGTTGTTGTCATAATAACAGTTGTTGTTTGCGTTGATGTTGCAATCGTTGTCGAAAATGTTGTAGCTGTAGCCAATGAAGTTGTTGTTACAGTTATTGTAGTTGGCGTTGTTGTTTCTACAGTAGTAACTGTTGGCGTAGATTTAGACAACATTTCTGTCGTTGTTGTCATAATAACAGTTGTTGTTTGCGTTGATGTTGCAATCGTTGTCGAAACTGTTGTAGCTGTAGCCAATGAAGTTGTTGTTACAGTTATTGTAGTTGGCGTTGTTGTTTCTACAGTAGTAACTGTCGGCGTAGATTTAGACAACATTTCTGTCGTTGTTGTCATAATAACAGTTGTTGTTTGCGTTGATGTTGCAATCGTTGTCGAAACTGTTGTAGCTGTAGCCAATGAAGTTGTTGTTACAGTTATTGTAGTTGGCGTTGTTGTTTCTACAGTAGTAACTGTTGGCGTAGATTTAGACAACATTTCTGTCGTTGTTGTCATAATAACAGTTGTTGTTTGCGTTGATGTTGCAATCGTTGTCGAAACTGTTGTAGCTGTAGCCAATGAAGTTGTTGTTACAGTTATTGTAGTTGGCGTTGTTGTTTCTACAGTAGTAACTGTTGGCGTAGATTTAGACAACATTTCTGTCGTTGTTGTCATAATAACAGTTGTTGTTTGCGTTGATGTTGCAATCGTTGTCGAAACTGTTGTAGCTGTAGCCAATGAAGTTGTTGTTACAGTTATTGTAGTTGGCGTTGTTGTTTCTACAGTAGTAACTGTTGGCGTAGATTTAGACAACATTTCTATCGTTGTTGTCATAATAACAGTTGTTGTTTGCGTTGATGTTGCAATCGTTGTCGAAACTGTTGTAGCTGTAGCCAATGAAGTTGTTGTTACAGTTATTGTAGTTGGCGTTGTTGTTTCTACAGTAGTAACTGTTGGCGTAGATTTAGACAACATTTCTGTCGTTGTTGTCATAATAACAGTTGTTGTTTGCGTTGATGTTGCAATCGTTGTCGAAACTGTTGTAGCTGTAGCCAATGAAGTTGTTGTTACAGAAATTGTAGTTGGCGTTGTTGTTTCTACAGTAGTAACTGTTGGCGTAGATTTAGACAACATTTCTGTCGTTGTTGTCATAATAACAGTTGTTGTTTGCGTTGATGTTGCAATCGTTGTCGAAACTGTTGTAGCTGTAGCCAATGAAGTTGTTGTTACAGTTATTGTAGTTGGCGTTGTTGTTTCTACAGTAGTAACTGTTGGCGTAGATTTAGACAACATTTCTGTCGTTGTTGTCATAATAACAGTTGTTGTTTGCGTTGATGTTGCAATCGTTGTCGAAACTGTTGTAGCTGTAGCCAATGAAGTTGTTGTTACAGTTATTGTAGTTGGCGTTGTTGTTTCTACAGTAGTAACTGTTGGCGTAGATTTAGACAACATTTCTGTCGTTGTTGTCATAATAACAGTTGTTGTTTGCGTTGATGTTGCAATCGTTGTCGAAACTGTTGTAGCTGTAGCCAATGAAGTTGTTGTTACAGAAATTGTAGTTGGCGTTGTTGTTTCTACAGTAGTAACTGTTGGCGTAGATTTAGACAACATTTCTGTCGTTGTTGTCATAATAACAGTTGTTGTTTGCGTTGATGTTGCAATCGTTGTCGAAACTGTTGTAGCTGTAGCCAATGAAGTTGTTGTTACAGTTATTGTAGTTGGCGTTGTTGTTTCTACAGTAGTAACTGTTGGCGTAGATTTAGACAACATTTCTGTCGTTGTTGTCATAATAACAGTTGTTGTTTGCGTTGATGTTGCAATCGTTGTCGAAACTGTTGTAGCTGTAGCCAATGAAGTTGTTGTTACAGAAATTGTAGTTGGCGTTGTTGTTTCTACAGTAGTAACTGTTGGCGTAGATTTAGACAACATTTCTGTCGTTGTTGTCATAATAACAGTTGTTGTTTGCGTTGATGTTGCAATCGTTGTCGAAACTGTTGTAGCTGTAGCCAATGAAGTTGTTGTTACAGTTATTGTAGTTGGCGTTGTTGTTTCTACAGTAGTAACTGTTGGCGTAGATTTAGACAACATTTCTGTCATTGTTGTCATAATAACAGTTGTTTTTTGCGTTGATGTTGCAATCGTTGTCGAAACTGTTGTAGCTGTAGCCAATGAAGTTGTTGTTACAGTTATTGTAGTTGGCGTTGTTGTTTCTACAGTAGTAACTGTTGGCGTAGATTTAGACAACATTTCTGTCGTTGTTGTTATAATAACAGTTGTTGTTTGCGTTGATGTTGCAATCGTTGTCGAAACTGTTGTAGCTGTAGCCAATGAAGTTGTTGTTACAGAAATTGTAGTTGGCGTTGTTGTTTCTACAAAAGTAACTGTTGGCGTGGATTTAGACAGCATTTCTGTCGTTGTTGTCATAATAAAAGTTGTTGTTTGCGTTGATGTTGCAACCGTTGTCGAAACTGTTGTAGCTGTAGCCAATGAAGTTGTTGTTACAGTTAATGTAGTTGGCGTTATTGTTTCTACAGTAGTAACTGTTGGCGTAGATTTAGACAACATTTCTATCGTTGTTGTCATAATAACAGTTGTTGTTTGCGTTGATGTTGCAAACGTTGTCGAAACTGTTGTAGCTGTAGCCAATGAAGTTGTTGTTACCGTTCTTGTAGTTGGCGTTGTTGTTTCTACAGTAGTAACTGTTGGCGTAGATGTAGACAACATTTCTGTCGTTGTTGTCATAATAACAGTTGTTGTTTGCGTTGATGTTGCAATCGTTGTCGAAACTGTTGTAGCTGTAGCCAATGAAGTTGTTGTTACAGTTATTGTAGTTGGCGTTGTTGTTTCTACAGTAGTAACTGTTGGCGTAGATTTAGACAACATTTCTGTCGTTGTTGTCATAATAACAGTTGTTGTTTGCGTTGATGTTGCAATCGTTGTCGAAACTGTTGTAGCTGTAGCCAATGAAGTTGTTGTTACAGAAATTGTAGTTGGCGTTGTTGTTTCTACAGTAGTAACTGTCGGCGTAGATTTAGACAACATTTCTGTCGTTGTTGTCATAATAACAGTTGTTGTTTGCGTTGATGTTGCAATCGTTGTCGAAACTGTTGTAGCTGTAGCCAATGAAGTTGTTGTTACAGAAATTGTAGTTGGCGTTGTTGTTTCTACAGTAGTAACTGTTGGCGTAGATTTAGACAACATTTCTGTCTTTGTTGTCATAATAACAGTTGTTGTTTGCGTTGATGTTGCAATCGTTGTCGAAACTGTTGTAGCTGTAGCCAATGAAGTTGTTGTTACAGAAATTGTAGTTGGCGTTGTTGTTTCTACAGTAGTAACTGTCGGCGTAGATTTAGACAACATTTCTGTCGTTGTTGTCATAATAACAGTTGTTGTTTGCGTTGATGTTGCAATCGTTGTCGAAACTGTTGTAGCTGTAGCCAATGAAGTTGTTGTTACAGTTATTGTAGTTGGCGTTGTTGTTTCTACAGTAGTAACTGTTGGCGTAGATTTAGACAACATTTCTGTCGTTGTTGTCATAATAACAGTTGTTGTTTGCGTTGATGTTGCAATCGTTGTCGAAACTGTTGTAGCTGTAGCCAATGAAGTTGTTGTTACAGTTATTGTAGTTGGCGTTGTTGTTTCTACAGTAGTAACTGTTGGCGTAGATTTAGACAACATTTCTGTCATTGTTGTCATAATAACAGTTGTTGTTTGCGTTGATGTTGCAATCGTTGTCGAAACTGTTGTAGCTGTAGCCAATGAAGTTGTTGTTACAGTTATTGTAGTTGGCGTTGTTGTTTCTACAGTAGTAACTGTTGGCGTAGATTTAGACAGCATTTCTGTCGTTGTTGTCATAATAAAAGTTGTTGTTTGCGTTGATGTTGCAACCGTTGTCGAAACTGTTGTAGCTGTAGCCAATGAAGTTGTTGTTACAGTTAATGTAGTTGGCGTTATTGTTTCTACAGTAGTAACTGTTGGCGTAGATTTAGACAACATTTCTATCGTTGTTGTCATAATATCAGTTGTTGTTTGCGTTGATGTTGCAAACGTTGTCGAAACTGTTGTAGCTGTAGCCAATGAAGTTGTTGTTACCGTTCTTGTAGTTGGCGTTGTTGTTTCTACAGTAGTAACTGTTGGCGTAGATGTAGACAACATTTCTGTCGTTGTTGTCATAATAACAGTTGTTGTTTGCGTTGATGTTGCAATCGTTGTCGAAACTGTTGTAGCTGTAGCCAATGAAGTTGTTGTTACAGTTATTGTAGTTGGCGTTGTTGTTTCTACAGTAGTAACTGTTGGCGTAGATTTAGACAACATTTCTGTCGTTGTTGTCATAATAACAGTTGTTGTTTGCGTTGATGTTGCAACCGTTGTCGAAACTGTTGTAGCTGTAGCCAATGAAGTTGTTGTTACAGTTAATGTAGTTGGCGTTATTGTTTCTACAGTAGTAACTGTTGGCGTAGATTTAGACAACATTTCTATCGTTGTTGTCATAATAACAGTTGTTGTTTGCGTTGATGTTGCAAACGTTGTCGAAACTGTTGTAGCTGTAGCCAATGAAGTTGTTGTTACCGTTCTTGTAGTTGGCGTTGTTGTTTCTACAGTAGTAACTGTTGGCGTAGATGTAGACAACATTTCTGTCGTTGTTGTCATAATAACAGTTGTTGTTTGCGTTGATGTTGCAATCGTTGTCGAAACTGTTGTAGCTGTAGCCAATGAAGTTGTTGTTACAGTTATTGTAGTTGGCGTTGTTGTTTCTACAGTAGTAACTGTTGGCGTAGATTTAGACAACATTTCTGTCGTTGTTGTCATAATAACAGTTGTTGTTTGCGTTGATGTTGCAATCGTTGTCGAAACTGTTGTAGCTGTAGCCAATGAAGTTGTTGTTACAGAAATTGTAGTTGGCGTTGTTGTTTCTACAGTAGTAACTGTTGGCGTAGATTTAGACAACATTTCTGTCGTTGTTGTCATAATAACAGTTGTTGTTTGCGTTGATGTTGCAATCGTTGTCGAAACTGTTGTAGCTGTAGCCAATGAAGTTGTTGTTACAGAAATTGTAGTTGGCGTTGTTGTTTCTACAGTAGTAACTGTCGGCGTAGATTTAGACAACATTTCTGTCGTTGTTGTCATAATAACAGTTGTTGTTTGCGTTGATGTTGCAATCGTTGTCGAAACTGTTGTAGCTGTAGCCAATGAAGTTGTTGTTACAGAAATTGTAGTTGGCGTTGTTGTTTCTACAGTAGTAACTGTCGGCGTAGATTTAGACAACATTTCTGTCGTTGTTGTCATAATAACAGTTGTTGTTTGCGTTGATGTTGCAATCGTTGTCGAAACTGTTGTAGCTGTAGCCAATGAAGTTGTTGTTACAGTTATTGTAGTTGGCGTTGTTGTTTCTACAGTAGTAACTGTTGGCGTAGATTTAGACAACATTTCTGTCGTTGTTGTCATAATAACAGTTGTTGTTTGCGTTGATGTTGCAATCGTTGTCGAAACTGTTGTAGCTGTAGCCAATGAAGTTGTTGTTACAGAAATTGTAGTTGGCGTTGTTGTTTCTACAGTAGTAACTGTTGGCGTAGATTTAGACAACATTTCTGTCGTTGTTGTCATAATAACAGTTGTTGTTTGCGTTGATGTTGCAATCGTTGTCGAAACTGTTGTAGCTGTAGCCAATGAAGTTGTTGTTACAGTTATTGTAGTTGGCGTTGTTGTTTCAACAGTAGTAACTGTTGGCGTAGATTTAGACAACATTTCTGTCGTTGTTGTCATAATAACAGTTGTTGTTTGCGTTGATGTTGCAATCGTTGTCGAAACTGTTGTAGCTGTAGCCAATGAAGTTGTTGTTACAGTTATTGTAGTTGGCGTTGTTGTTTCTACAGTAGTAACTGTTGGCGTAGATTTAGACAACATTTCTGTCGTTGTTGTCATAATAACAGTTGTTGTTTGCGTTGATGTTGCAATCGTTGTCGAAACTGTTGTAGCTGTAGCCAATGAAGTTGTTGTTACAGTTATTGTAGTTGGCGTTGTTGTTTCTACAGTAGTAACTGTTGGCGTAGATTTAGACAACATTTCTATCGTTGTTGTCATAATAACAGTTGTTGTTTGCGTTGATGTTGCAATCGTTGTCGAAACTGTTGTAGCTGTAGCCAAATAAGTTGTTGTTACAGTTATTGTAGTTGGCGTTGTTGTTTCTACAGTAGTAACTGTTGGCGTAGATTTAGACAACATTTCTGTCGTTGTTGTCATAATAACAGTTGTTGTTTGCGTTGATGTTGCAATCGTTGTCGAAACTGTTGTAGCTGTAGCCAATGAAGTTGTTGTTACAGATATTGTAGTTGGCGTTGTTGTTTCTACAGTAGTAACTGTTGGCGTAGATTTAGACAACATTTCTGTCGTTGTTGTCATAATAACAGTTGTTGTTTGCGTTGATGTTGCAATCGTTGTCGAAACTGTTGTAGCTGTAGCCAATGAAGTTGTTGTTACAGTTATTGTAGTTGGCGTTGTTGTTTCTACAGTAGTAACTGTTGGCGTAGATTTAGACAACATTTCTGTCGTTGTTGTCATAATAACAGTTGTTGTTTGCGTTGATGTTGCAATCGTTGTCGAAACTGTTGTAGCTGTAGCCAATGAAGTTGTTGTTACAGTTATTGTAGTTGGCGTTGTTGTTTCTACAGTAGTAACTGTTGGCGTAGATTTAGACAACATTTCTGTCGTTGTTGTCATAATAACAGTTGTTGTTTGCGTTGATGTTGCAATCGTTGTCGAAACTGTTGTAGCTGTAGCCAATGAAGTTGTTGTTACAGTTATTGTAGTTGGCGTTGTTGTTTCTACAGTAGTAACTGTTGGCGTAGATTTAGACAACATTTCTGTCGTTGTTGTCATAATAACAGTTGTTGTTTGCGTTGATGTTGCAATCGTTGTCGAAACTGTTGTAGCTGTAGCCAATGAAGTTGTTGTTACAGTTATTGTAGTTGGCGTTGTTGTTTCTACAGTAGTAACTGTTGGCGTAGATTTAGACAACATTTCTGTCGTTGTTGTCATAATAACAGTTGTTGTTTGCGTTGATGTTGCAATCGTTGTCGAAACTGTTGTAGCTGTAGCCAATGAAGTTGTTGTTACAGTTATTGTAGTTGGCGTTGTTGTTTCTACAGTAGTAACTGTTGGCGTAGATTTAGACAACATTTCTGTCGTTGTTGTCATAATAACAGTTGTTGTTTGCGTTAATGTTGCAATCGTTGTCGAAACTGTTGTAGCTGTAGCCAATGAAGTTGTTGTTACAGTTATTGTAGTTGGCGTTGTTGTTTCTACAGTAGTAACTGTTGGCGTAGATTTAGACAACATTTCTGTCGTTGTTGTCATAATAACAGTTGTTGTTTGCGTTGATGTTGCAATCGTTGTCGAAACTGTTGTAGCTGTAGCCAATGAAGTTGTTGTTACAGTTATTGTAGTTGGCGTTGTTGTTTCTACAGTAGTAACTGTTGGCGTAGATTTAGACAACATTTCTGTCGTTGTTGTCATAATAAAAGTTGTTGTTTGCGTTGATGTTGCAACCGTTGTCGAAACTGTTGTAGCTGTAGCCAATGAAGTTGTTGTTACAGTTAATGTAGTTGGCGTTATTGTTTCTACAGTAGTAACTTTTGGCGTAGATTTAGACAACATTTCTATCGTTGTTGTCATAATAACAGTTGTTGTTTGCGTTGATGTTGCAAACGTTGTCGAAACTGTTGTAGCTGTAGCCAATGAAGTTGTTGTTACCGTTCTTGTAGTTGGCGTTGTTGTTTCTACAGTAGTAACTGTTGGCGTAGATGTAGACAACATTTCTGTCGTTGTTGTCATAATAACTGTTGTTGTTTGCGTTGATGTTGCAATCGTTGTCGAAACTGTTGTAGCTGTAGCCAATGAAGTTGTTGTTACAGAAATTGTAGTTGGCGTTGTTGTTTCTACAAAAGTAACTGTTGGCGTGGATTTAGACAGCATTTCTGTCGTTGTTGTCATAATAAAAGTTGTTGTTTGCGTTGATGTTGCAACCGTTGTCGAAACTGTTGTAGCTGTAGCCAATGAAGTTGTTGTTACAGTTAATGTAGTTGGCGTTATTGTTTCTACAGTAGTAACTGTTGGCGTAGATTTAGACAACATTTCTATCGTTGTTGTCATAATAACAGTTGTTGTTTGCGTTGATGTTGCAAACGTTGTCGAAACTGTTGTAGCTGTAGCCAATGAAGTTGTTGTTACCGTTCTTGTAGTTGGCGTTGTTGTTTCTACAGTAGTAACTGTTGGCGTAGATGTAGACAACATTTCTGTCGTTGTTGTCATAATAACAGTTGTTGTTTGCGTTGATGTTGCAATCGTTGTCGAAACTGTTGTAGCTGTAGCCAATGAAGTTGTTGTTACAGTTATTGTAGTTGGCGTTGTTGTTTCTACAGTAGTAACTGTTGGCGTAGATTTAGACAACATTTCTGTCGTTGTTGTCATAATAACAGTTGTTGTTTGCGTTGATGTTGCAATCGTTGTCGAAACTGTTGTAGCTGTAGCCAATGAAGTTGTTGTTACAGAAATTGTAGTTGGCGTTGTTGTTTCTACAGTAGTAACTGTCGGCGTAGATTTAGACAACATTTCTGTCGTTGTTGTCATAATAACAGTTGTTGTTTGCGTTGATGTTGCAATCGTTGTCGAAACTGTTGTAGCTGTAGCCAATGAAGTTGTTGTTACAGAAATTGTAGTTGGCGTTGTTGTTTCTACAGTAGTAACTGTTGGCGTAGATTTAGACAACATTTCTGTCTTTGTTGTCATAATAACAGTTGTTGTTTGCGTTGATGTTGCAATCGTTGTCGAAACTGTTGTAGCTGTAGCCAATGAAGTTGTTGTTACAGAAATTGTAGTTGGCGTTGTTGTTTCTACAGTAGTAACTGTTGGCGTAGATTTAGACAACATTTCTGTCGTTGTTGTCATAATAACAGTTGTTGTTTGCGTTGATGTTGCAATCGTTGTCGAAACTGTTGTAGCTGTAGCCAATGAAGTTGTTGTTACAGAAATTGTAGTTGGCGTTGTTGTTTCTACAGTAGTAACTGTTGGCGTAGATTTAGACAACATTTCTGTCGTTGTTGTCATAATAACAGTTGTTGTTTGCGTTGATGTTGCAATCGTTGTCGAAACTGTTGTAGCTGTAGCCAATGAAGTTGTTGTTACAGTTATTGTAGTTGGCGTTGTTGTTTCTACAGTAGTAACTGTTGGCGTAGATTTAGACAACATTTCTGTCGTTGTTGTCATAATAACAGTTGTTGTTTGCGTTGATGTTGCAATCGTTGTCGAAACTGTTGTAGCTGTAGCCAATGAAGTTGTTGTTACAGTTATTGTAGTTGGCGTTGTTGTTTTTACAGTAGTAACTGTTGGCGTAGATTTAGACAACATTTCTGTCGTTGTTGTCATAATAACAGTTGTTGTTTGCGTTGATGTTGCAATCGTTGTCGAAACTGTTGTAGCTGTAGCCAATGAAGTTGTTGTTACAGAAATTGTAGTTGGCGTTGTTGTTTCTACAGTAGTAACTGTTGGCGTAGATTTAGACAACATTTCTGTCGTTGTTGTCATAATAACAGTTGTTGTTTGCGTTGATGTTGCAATCGTTGTCGAAACTGTTGTAGCTGTAGCCAATGAAGTTGTTGTTACAGTTATTGTAGTTGGCGTTATTGTTTCTACAGTAGTAACTGTTGGCGTAGATTTAGACAACATTTCTGTCTTTGTTGTCATAATAACAGTTGTTGTTTGCGTTGATGTTGCAATCGTTGTCGAAACTGTTGTAGCTGTAGCCAATGAAGTTGTTGTTACAGAAATTGTAGTTGGCGTTGTTGTTTCTACAGTAGTAACTGTTGGCGTAGATTTAGACAACATTTCTGTCGTTGTTGTCATAATAACAGTTGTTGTTTGCGTTGATGTTGCAATCGTTGTCGAAACTGTTGTAGCTGTAGCCAATGAAGTTGTTGTTACAGAAATTGTAGTTGGCGTTGTTGTTTCTACAGTAGTAACTTTTGGCGTAGATTTAGACAACATTTCTGTCGTTGTTGTCATAATAACAGTTGTTGTTTGCGTTGATGTTGCAATCGTTGTCGAAACTGTTGTAGCTGTAGCCAATGAAGTTGTTGTTACAGAAATTGTAGTTGGCGTTGTTGTTTCTACAGTAGTAACTGTTGGCGTAGATTTAGACAACATTTCTGTCGTTGTTGTCATAATAACAGTTGTTGTTTGCGTTGATGTTGCAATCGTTGTCGAAACTGTTGTAGCTGTAGCCAATGAAGTTGTTGTTACAGTTATTGTAGTTGGCGTTGTTGTTTCTACAGTAGTAACTGTTGGCGTAGATTTAGACAACATTTCTGTCATTGTTGTCATAATAACAGTTGTTGTTTGCGTTGATGTTGCAATCGTTGTCGAAACTGTTGTAGCTGTAGCCAATGAAGTTGTTGTTACAGTTATTGTAGTTGGCGTTGTTGTTTCTACAGTAGTAACTGTTGGCGTAGATTTAGACAACATTTCTGTCGTTGTTGTTATAATAACAGTTGTTGTTTGCGTTGATGTTGCAATCGTTGTCGAAACTGTTGTAGCTGTAGCCAATGAAGTTGTTGTTACAGAAATTGTAGTTGGCGTTGTTGTTTCTACAAAAGTAACTGTTGGCGTGGATTTAGACAGCATTTCTGTCGTTGTTGTCATAATAACAGTTGTTGTTTGCGTTGATGTTGCAACCGTTGTCGAAACTGTTGTAGCTGTAGCCAATGAAGTTGTTGTTACAGTTAATGTAGTTGGCGTTATTGTTTCTACAGTAGTAACTTTTGGCGTAGATTTAGACAACATTTCTATCGTTGTTGTCATAATAACAGTTGTTGTTTGCGTTGATGTTGCAAACGTTGTCGAAACTGTTGTAGCTGTAGCCACTGAAGTTGTTCTTACAGTTATTGTAGTTGGCGTTGTTGTTTCTACAGTAGTAACTGTTGGCGTAGATGTAGACAACATTTCTGTCGTTGTTGTCATAATAACAGTTGTTGTTTGCGTTGATGTTGCAATCGTTGTCGAAACTGTTGTAGCTGTAGCCAATGAAGTTGTTGTTACAGAAATTGTAGTTGGCGTTGTTGTTTCTACAAAAGTAACTGTTGGCGTGGATTTAGACAGCATTTCTGTCGTTGTTGTCATAATAAAAGTTGTTGTTTGCGTTGATGTTGCAACCGTTGTCGAAACTGTTGTAGCTGTAGCCAATGAAGTTGTTGTTACAGTTAATGTAGTTGGCGTTATTGTTTCTACAGTAGTAACTGTTGGCGTAGATTTAGACAACATTTCTATCGTTGTTGTCATAATAACAGTTGTTGTTTGCGTTGATGTTGCAAACGTTGTCGAAACTGTTGTAGCTGTAGCCAATGAAGTTGTTGTTACCGTTCTTGTAGTTGGCGTTGTTGTTTCTACAGTAGTAACTGTTGGCGTAGATGTAGACAACATTTCTGTCGTTGTTGTCATAATAACAGTTGTTGTTTGCGTTGATGTTGTAATCGTTGTCGAAACTGTTGTAGCTGTAGCCAATGAAGTTGTTGTTACAGTTATTGTAGTTGGCGTTGTTGTTTCTACAGTAGTAACTGTTGGCGTAGATTTAGACAACATTTCTGTCGTTGTTGTCATAATAACAGTTGTTGTTTGCGTTGATGTTGCAATCGTTGTCGAAACTGTTGTAGCTGTAGCCAATGAAGTTGTTGTTACAGAAATTGTAGTTGGCGTTGTTGTTTCTACAGTAGTAACTGTCGGCGTAGATTTAGACAACATTTCTGTCGTTGTTGTCATAATAACAGTTGTTGTTTGCGTTGATGTTGCAATCGTTGTCGAAACTGTTGTAGCTGTAGCCAATGAAGTTGTTGTTACAGAAATTGTAGTTGGCGTTGTTGTTTCTACAGTAGTAACTGTTGGCGTAGATTTAGACAACATTTCTGTCTTTGTTGTCATAATAACAGTTGTTGTTTGCGTTGATGTTGCAATCGTTGTCGAAACTGTTGTAGCTGTAGCCAATGAAGTTGTTGTTACAGAAATTGTAGTTGGCGTTGTTGTTTCTACAGTAGTAACTGTTGGCGTAGATTTAGACAACATTTCTGTCGTTGTTGTCATAATAACAGTTGTTGTTTGCGTTGATGTTGCAATCGTTGTCGAAACTGTTGTAGCTGTAGCCAATGAAGTTGTTGTTACAGAAATTGTAGTTGGCGTTGTTGTTTCTACAGTAGTAACTGTTGGCGTAGATTTAGACAACATTTCTGTCGTTGTTGTCATAATAACAGTTGTTGTTTGCGTTGATGTTGCAATCGTTGTCGAAACTGTTGTAGCTGTAGCCAATGAAGTTGTTGTTACAGAAATTGTAGTTGGCGTTGTTGTTTCTACAGTAGTAACTGTCGGCGTAGATTTAGACAACATTTCTGTCGTTGTTGTCATAATAACAGTTGTTGTTTGCGTTGATGTTGCAATCGTTGTCGAAACTGTTGTAGCTGTAGCCAATGAAGTTGTTGTTACAGTTATTGTAGTTGGCGTTGTTGTTTCTACAGTAGTAACTGTTGGCGTAGATTTAGACAACATTTCTGTCGTTGTTGTCATAATAACAGTTGTTGTTTGCGTTGATGTTGCAATCGTTGTCGAAACTGTTGTAGCTGTAGCCAATGAAGTTGTTGTTACAGTTATTGTAGTTGGCGTTGTTGTTTTTACAGTAGTAACTGTTGGCGTAGATTTAGACAACATTTCTGTCGTTGTTGTCATAATAACAGTTGTTGTTTGCGTTGATGTTGCAATCGTTGTCGAAACTGTTGTAGCTGTAGCCAATGAAGTTGTTGTTACAGAAATTGTAGTTGGCGTTGTTGTTTCTACAGTAGTAACTGTTGGCGTAGATTTAGACAACATTTCTGTCGTTGTTGTCATAATAACAGTTGTTGTTTGCGTTGATGTTGCAATCGTTGTCGAAACTGTTGTAGCTGTAGCCAATGAAGTTGTTGTTACAGTTATTGTAGTTGGCGTTATTGTTTCTACAGTAGTAACTGTTGGCGTAGATTTAGACAACATTTCTGTCTTTGTTGTCATAATAACAGTTGTTGTTTGCGTTGATGTTGCAATCGTTGTCGAAACTGTTGTAGCTGTAGCCAATGAAGTTGTTGTTACAGAAATTGTAGTTGGCGTTGTTGTTTCTACAGTAGTAACTGTTGGCGTAGATTTAGACAACATTTCTGTCGTTGTTGTCATAATAACAGTTGTTGTTTGCGTTGATGTTGCAATCGTTGTCGAAACTGTTGTAGCTGTAGCCAATGAAGTTGTTGTTACAGAAATTGTAGTTGGCGTTGTTGTTTCTACAGTAGTAACTGTTGGCGTAGATTTAGACAACATTTCTGTCGTTGTTGTCATAATAACAGTTGTTGTTTGCGTTGATGTTGCAATCGTTGTCGAAACTGTTGTAGCTGTAGCCAATGAAGTTGTTGTTACAGTTATTGTAGTTGGCGTTGTTGTTTTTACAGTAGTAACTGTTGGCGTAGATTTAGACAACATTTCTGTCGTTGTTGTCATAATAACAGTTGTTGTTTGCGTTGATGTTGCAATCGTTGTCGAAACTGTTGTAGCTGTAGCCAATGAAGTTGTTGTTACAGAAATTGTAGTTGGCGTTGTTGTTTCTACAGTAGTAACTGTTGGCGTAGATTTAGACAACATTTCTGTCGTTGTTGTCATAATAACAGTTGTTGTTTGCGTTGATGTTGCAATCGTTGTCGAAACTGTTGTAGCTGTAGCCAATGAAGTTGTTGTTACAGTTATTGTAGTTGGCGTTATTGTTTCTACAGTAGTAACTGTTGGCGTAGATTTAGACAACATTTCTGTCTTTGTTGTCATAATAACAGTTGTTGTTTGCGTTGATGTTGCAATCGTTGTCGAAACTGTTGTAGCTGTAGCCAATGAAGTTGTTGTTACAGAAATTGTAGTTGGCGTTGTTGTTTCTACAGTAGTAACTGTTGGCGTAGATTTAGACAACATTTCTGTCGTTGTTGTCATAATAACAGTTGTTGTTTGCGTTGATGTTGCAATCGTTGTCGAAACTGTTGTAGCTGTAGCCAATGAAGTTGTTGTTACAGAAATTGTAGTTGGCGTTGTTGTTTCTACAGTAGTAACTGTTGGCGTAGATTTAGACAACATTTCTGTCGTTGTTGTCATAATAACAGTTGTTGTTTGCGTTGATGTTGCAATCGTTGTCGAAACTGTTGTAGCTGTAGCCAATGAAGTTGTTGTTACAGAAATTGTAGTTGGCGTTGTTGTTTCTACAGTAGTAACTGTTGGCGTAGATTTAGACAACATTTCTGTCGTTGTTGTCATAATAACAGTTGTTGTTTGCGTTGATGTTGCAATCGTTGTCGAAACTGTTGTAGCTGTAGCCAATGAAGTTGTTGTTACAGTTATTGTAGTTGGCGTTATTGTTTCTACAGTAGTAACTGTTGGCGTAGATTTAGACAACATTTCTGACTTTGTTGTCATAATAACAGTTGTTGTTTGCGTTGATAATGCATTCGTTGTCGAAACTGTTGTAGCTGTAGCCAATGAAGTTGTTGTTACAGAAATTGTAGTTGGCGTTGTTGTTTCTACAGTAGTAACTGTTGGCGTAGATTTAGACAACATTTCTGTCGTTGTTGTCATAATAACAGTTGTTGTTTGCGTTGATGTTGCAATCGTTGTCGAAACTGTTGTAGCTGTAGCCAATGAAGTTGTTGTTACAGTTATTGTAGTTGGCGTTATTGTTTCTACAGTAGTAACTGTTGGCGTAGATTTAGACAACATTTCTGACTTTGTTGTCATAATAACAGTTGTTGTTTGCGTTGATAATGCATTCGTTGTCGAAACTGTTGTAGCTGTAGCCAATGAAGTTGTTGTTACAGAAATTGTAGTTGGCGTTGTTGTTTCTACAGTAGTAACTGTTGGCGTAGATTTAGACAACATTTCTGTCGTTGTTGTCATAATAACAGTTGTTGTTTGCGTTGATGTTGCAATCGTTGTCGAAACTGTTGTAGCTGTAGCCAATGAAGTTGTTGTTACAGAAATTGTAGTTGGCGTTGTTGTTTCTACAGTAGTAACTGTTGGCGTAGATTTAGACAACATTTCTGTCGTTGTTGTCATAATAACAGTTGTTGTTTGCGTTGATGTTGCAATCGTTGTCAAAACTGTTGTAGCTGTAGCCAATGAAGTTGTTGTTACAGTTATTGTAGTTGGCGTTATTGTTTCTACAGTAGTAACTGTTGGCGTAGATTTAGACAACATTTCTGTCTTTGTTGTCATAATAACAGTTGTTGTTTGCGTTGATAATGCATTCGTTGTCGAAACTGTTGTAGCTGTAGCCAATGAAGTTGTTGTTACAGTTATTGTAGTTGGCGTTGTTGTTTCTACAGTAGTAACTGTTGGCGTAGATTTAGACAACATTTCTGTCGTTGTTGTCATAATAACAGTTGTTGTTTGCGTTGATGTTGCAATCGTTGTCGAAACTGTTGTAGCTGTAGCCAATGAAGTTGTTGTTACAGAAATTGTAGTTGGCGTTGTTGTTTCTACAGTAGTAACTGTTGGCGTAGATTTAGACAACATTTCTGTCGTTGTTGTCATAATAACAGTTGTTGTTTGCGTTGATGTTGCAATCGTTGTCGAAACTGTTGTAGCTGTAGCCAATGAAGTTGTTGTTACAGTTATTGTAGTTGGCGTTGTTGTTTCTACAGTAGTAACTGTTGGCGTAGATTTAGACAACATTTCTGTCGTTGTTGTCATAATAACAGTTGTTGTTTGCGTTGATGTTGCAATCGTTGTCGAAACTGTTGTAGCTGTAGCCAATGAAGTTGTTGTTACAGTTATTGTAGTTGGCGTTGTTGTTTCTACAGTAGTAACTGTTGGCGTAGATTTAGACAACATTTCTGTCGTTGTTGTCATAATAACAGTTGTTGTTTGCGTTGATGTTGCAATCGTTGTCGAAACTGTTGTAGCTGTAGCCAATGAAGTTGTTGTTACAGTTATTGTAGTTGGCGTTGTTGTTTCTACAGTAGTAACTGTTGGCGTAGATTTAGACAACATTTCTGTCGTTGTTGTCATAATAACAGTTGTTGTTTGCGTTGATGTTGCAATCGTTGTCGAAACTGTTGTAGCTGTAGCCAATGAAGTTGTTGTTACAGTTATTGTAGTTGGCGTTGTTGTTTCTACAGTAGTAACTGTTGGCGTAGATTTAGACAACATTTCTATCGTTGTTGTCATAATAACAGTTGTTGTTTGCGTTGATGTTGCAATCGTTGTCGAAACTGTTGTAGCTGTAGCCAATGAAGTTGTTGTTACAGAAATTGTAGTTGGCGTTGTTGTTTCTACAGTAGTAACTGTTGGCGTAGATTTAGACAACATTTCTGTCGTTGTTGTCAT
The DNA here is from genome assembly GCA_964035795.1 of Pterobdella sp. o SKG-2022. Taxonomy (NCBI): domain Eukaryota; kingdom Metazoa; phylum Annelida; class Clitellata; order Hirudinida; family Piscicolidae; genus Pterobdella; species Pterobdella occidentalis. Next base: position 83,327 of record CAXIVU010000298.1, on the reverse strand, counting down.
AATAACAGTTGTTGTTTGCGTTGATGTTGCAATCGTTGTCGAAACTGTTGTAGCTGTAGCCAATGAAGTTGTTGTTACAGTTATTGTAGTTGGCGTTATTGTTTCTACAGTAGTAACTGTTGGCGTAGATTTAGACAACATTTCTGTCGTTGTTGTCATAATAACAGTTGTTGTTTGCGTTGATGTTGCAATCGTTGTCGAAACTGTTGTAGCTGTAGCCAATGAAGTTGTTGTTACAGTTATTGTAGTTGGCGTTGTTGTTTCTACAGTAGTAACTGTTGGCGTAGATTTAGACAACATTTCTGTCGTTGTTGTCATAATAACAGTTGTTGTTTGCGTTGATGTTGCAATCGTTGTCGAAACTGTTGTAGCTGTAGCCAATGAAGTTGTTGTTACAGTTATTGTAGTTGGCGTTGTTGTTTCTACAGTAGTAACTGTTGGCGTAGATTTAGACAACATTTCTGTCGTTGTTGTCATAATAACAGTTGTTGTTTGCGTTGATGTTGCAATCGTTGTCGAAACTGTTGTAGCTGTAGCCAATGAAGTTGTTGTTACAGTTATTGTAGTTGGCGTTGTTGTTTCTACAGTAGTAACTGTTGGCGTAGATTTAGACAACATTTCTGTCGTTGTTGTCATAATAACAGTTGTTGTTTGCGTTGATGTTGCAATCGTTGTCGAAACTGTTGTAGCTGTAGCCAATGAAGTTGTTGTTACAGTTATTGTAGTTGGCGTTGTTGTTTCTACAGTAGTAACTGTTGGCGTAGATTTAGACAACATTTCTGTCGTTGTTGTCATAATAACAGTTGTTGTTTGCGTTGATGTTGCAATCGTTGTCGAAACTGTTGTAGCTGTAGCCAATGAAGTTGTTGTTACAGTTATTGTAGTTGGCGTTGTTGTTTCTACAGTAGTAACTGTTGGCGTAGATTTAGACAACATTTCTGTCGTTGTTGTCATAATAACAGTTGTTGTTTGCGTTGATGTTGCAATCGTTGTCGAAACTGTTGTAGCTGTAGCCAATGAAGTTGTTGTTACAGTTATTGTAGTTGGCGTTGTTGTTTCTACAGTAGTAACTGTTGGCGTAGATTTAGACAACATTTCTGTCGTTGTTGTCATAATAACAGTTGTTGTTTGCGTTGATGTTGCAATCGTTGTCGAAACTGTTGTAGCTGTAGCCAATGAAGTTGTTGTTACAGTTATTGTAGTTGGCGTTGTTGTTTCTACAGTAGTAACTGTTGGCGTAGATTTAGACAACATTTCTGTCGTTGTTGTCATAATAACAGTTGTTGTTTGCGTTGATGTTGCAATCGTTGTCGAAACTGTTGTAGCTGTAGCCAATGAAGTTGTTGTTACAGTTATTGTAGTTGGCGTTGTTGTTTCTACAGTAGTAACTGTTGGCGTAGATTTAGACAACATTTCTGTCGTTGTTGTCATAATAACAGTTGTTGTTTGCGTTGATGTTGCAATCGTTGTCGAAACTGTTGTAGCTGTAGCCAATGAAGTTGTTGTTACAGTTATTGTAGTTGGCGTTGTTGTTTCTACAGTAGTAACTGTTGGCGTAGATTTAGACAACATTTCTGTCGTTGTTGTCATAATAACAGTTGTTGTTTGCGTTGATGTTGCAATCGTTGTCGAAACTGTTGTAGCTGTAGCCAATGAAGTTGTTGTTACAGTTATTGTAGTTGGCGTTGTTGTTTCTACAGTAGTAACTGTTGGCGTAGATTTAGACAACATTTCTGTCGTTGTTGTCATAATAACAGTTGTTGTTTGCGTTGATGTTGCAATCGTTGTCGAAACTGTTGTAGCTGTAGCCAATGAAGTTGTTGTTACAGTTATTGTAGTTGGCGTTGTTGTTTCTACAGTAGTAACTGTTGGCGTAGATTTAGACAACATTTCTGTCGTTGTTGTCATAATAACAGTTGTTGTTTGCGTTGATGTTGCAATCGTTGTCGAAACTGTTGTAGCTGTAGCCAATGAAGTTGTTGTTACAGTTATTGTAGTTGGCGTTGTTGTTTCTACAGTAGTAACTGTTGGCGTAGATTTAGACAACATTTCTGTCGTTGTTGTCATAATAACAGTTGTTGTTTGCGTTGATGTTGCAATCGTTGTCGAAACTGTTGTAGCTGTAGCCAATGAAGTTGTTGTTACAGTTATTGTAGTTGGCGTTGTTGTTTCTACAGTAGTAACTGTTGGCGTAGATTTAGACAACATTTCTGTCGTTGTTGTCATAATAACAGTTGTTGTTTGCGTTGATGTTGCAATCGTTGTCGAAACTGTTGTAGCTGTAGCCAATGAAGTTGTTGTTACAGTTATTGTAGTTGGCGTTGTTGTTTCTACAGTAGTAACTGTTGGCGTAGATTTAGACAACATTTCTGTCGTTGTTGTCATAATAACAGTTGTTGTTTGCGTTGATGTTGCAATCGTTGTCGAAACTGTTGTAGCTGTAGCCAATGAAGTTGTTGTTACAGTTATTGTAGTTGGCGTTGTTGTTTCTACAGTAGTAACTGTTGGCGTAGATTTAGACAACATTTCTGTCGTTGTTGTCATAATAACAGTTGTTGTTTGCGTTGATGTTGCAATCGTTGTCGAAACTGTTGTAGCTGTAGCCAATGAAGTTGTTGTTACAGTTATTGTAGTTGGCGTTGTTGTTTCTACAGTAGTAACTGTTGGCGTAGATTTAGACAACATTTCTGTCGTTGTTGTCATAATAACAGTTGTTGTTTGCGTTGATGTTGCAATCGTTGTCGAAACTGTTGTAGCTGTAGCCAATGAAGTTGTTGTTACAGTTATTGTAGTTGGCGTTGTTGTTTCTACAGTAGTAACTGTTGGCGTAGATTTAGACAACATTTCTGTCGTTGTTGTCATAATAACAGTTGTTGTTTGCGTTGATGTTGCAATCGTTGTCGAAACTGTTGTAGCTGTAGCCAATGAAGTTGTTGTTACAGTTATTGTAGTTGGCGTTGTTGTTTCTACAGTAGTAACTGTTGGCGTAGATTTAGACAACATTTCTGTCGTTGTTGTCATAATAACAGTTGTTGTTTGCGTTGATGTTGCAATCGTTGTCGAAACTGTTGTAGCTGTAGCCAATGAAGTTGTTGTTACAGTTATTGTAGTTGGCGTTGTTGTTTCTACAGTAGTAACTGTTGGCGTAGATTTAGACAACATTTCTGTCGTTGTTGTCATAATAACAGTTGTTGTTTGCGTTGATGTTGCAATCGTTGTCGAAACTGTTGTAGCTGTAGCCAATGAAGTTGTTGTTACAGTTATTGTAGTTGGCGTTGTTGTTTCTACAGTAGTAACTGTTGGCGTAGATTTAGACAACATTTCTGTCGTTGTTGTCATAATAACAGTTGTTGTTTGCGTTGATGTTGCAATCGTTGTCGAAACTGTTGTAGCTGTAGCCAATGAAGTTGTTGTTACAGTTATTGTAGTTGGCGTTGTTGTTTCTACAGTAGTAACTGTTGGCGTAGATTTAGACAACATTTCTGTCGTTGTTGTCATAATAACAGTTGTTGTTTGCGTTGATGTTGCAATCGTTGTCGAAACTGTTGTAGCTGTAGCCAATGAAGTTGTTGTTACAGTTATTGTAGTTGGCGTTGTTGTTTCTACAGTAGTAACTGTTGGCGTAGATTTAGACAACATTTCTGTCGTTGTTGTCATAATAACAGTTGTTGTTTGCGTTGATGTTGCAATCGTTGTCGAAACTGTTGTAGCTGTAGCCAATGAAGTTGTTGTTACAGTTATTGTAGTTGGCGTTGTTGTTTCTACAGTAGTAACTGTTGGCGTAGATTTAGACAACATTTCTGTCGTTGTTGTCATAATAACAGTTGTTGTTTGCGTTGATGTTGCAATCGTTGTCGAAACTGTTGTAGCTGTAGCCAATGAAGTTGTTGTTACAGTTATTGTAGTTGGCGTTGTTGTTTCTACAGTAGTAACTGTTGGCGTAGATTTAGACAACATTTCTGTCGTTGTTGTCATAATAACAGTTGTTGTTTGCGTTGATGTTGCAATCGTTGTCGAAACTGTTGTAGCTGTAGCCAATGAAGTTGTTGTTACAGTTATTGTAGTTGGCGTTGTTGTTTCTACAGTAGTAACTGTTGGCGTAGATTTAGACAACATTTCTGTCGTTGTTGTCATAATAACAGTTGTTGTTTGCGTTGATGTTGCAATCGTTGTCGAAACTGTTGTAGCTGTAGCCAATGAAGTTGTTGTTACAGTTATTGTAGTTGGCGTTGTTGTTTCTACAGTAGTAACTGTTGGCGTAGATTTAGACAACATTTCTGTCGTTGTTGTCATAATAACAGTTGTTGTTTGCGTTGATGTTGCAATCGTTGTCGAAACTGTTGTAGCTGTAGCCAATGAAGTTGTTGTTACAGTTATTGTAGTTGGCGTTGTTGTTTCTACAGTAGTAACTGTTGGCGTAGATTTAGACAACATTTCTGTCGTTGTTGTCATAATAACAGTTGTTGTTTGCGTTGATGTTGCAATCGTTGTCGAAACTGTTGTAGCTGTAGCCAATGAAGTTGTTGTTACAGTTATTGTAGTTGGCGTTGTTGTTTCTACAGTAGTAACTGTTGGCGTAGATTTAGACAACATTTCTGTCGTTGTTGTCATAATAACAGTTGTTGTTTGCGTTGATGTTGCAATCGTTGTCGAAACTGTTGTAGCTGTAGCCAATGAAGTTGTTGTTACAGTTATTGTAGTTGGCGTTGTTGTTTCTACAGTAGTAACTGTTGGCGTAGATTTAGACAACATTTCTGTCGTTGTTGTCATAATAACAGTTGTTGTTTGCGTTGATGTTGCAATCGTTGTCGAAACTGTTGTAGCTGTAGCCAATGAAGTTGTTGTTACAGTTATTGTAGTTGGCGTTGTTGTTTCTACAGTAGTAACTGTTGGCGTAGATTTAGACAACATTTCTGTCGTTGTTGTCATAATAACAGTTGTTGTTTGCGTTGATGTTGCAATCGTTGTCGAAACTGTTGTAGCTGTAGCCAATGAAGTTGTTGTTACAGTTATTGTAGTTGGCGTTGTTGTTTCTACAGTAGTAACTGTTGGCGTAGATTTAGACAACATTTCTGTCGTTGTTGTCATAATAACAGTTGTTGTTTGCGTTGATGTTGCAATCGTTGTCGAAACTGTTGTAGCTGTAGCCAATGAAGTTGTTGTTACAGTTATTGTAGTTGGCGTTGTTGTTTCTACAGTAGTAACTGTTGGCGTAGATTTAGACAACATTTCTGTCGTTGTTGTCATAATAACAGTTGTTGTTTGCGTTGATGTTGCAATCGTTGTCGAAACTGTTGTAGCTGTAGCCAATGAAGTTGTTGTTACAGTTATTGTAGTTGGCGTTGTTGTTTCTACAGTAGTAACTGTTGGCGTAGATTTAGACAACATTTCTGTCGTTGTTGTCATAATAACAGTTGTTGTTTGCGTTGATGTTGCAATCGTTGTCGAAACTGTTGTAGCTGTAGCCAATGAAGTTGTTGTTACAGTTATTGTAGTTGGCGTTGTTGTTTCTACAGTAGTAACTGTTGGCGTAGATTTAGACAACATTTCTGTCGTTGTTGTCATAATAACAGTTGTTGTTTGCGTTGATGTTGCAATCGTTGTCGAAACTGTTGTAGCTGTAGCCAATGAAGTTGTTGTTACAGTTATTGTAGTTGGCGTTGTTGTTTCTACAGTAGTAACTGTTGGCGTAGATTTAGACAACATTTCTGTCGTTGTTGTCATAATAACAGTTGTTGTTTGCGTTGATGTTGCAATCGTTGTCGAAACTGTTGTAGCTGTAGCCAATGAAGTTGTTGTTACAGTTATTGTAGTTGGCGTTGTTGTTTCTACAGTAGTAACTGTTGGCGTAGATTTAAACAACATTTCTGTCGTTGTTGTCATAATAACAGTTGTTGTTTGCGTTGATGTTGCAATCGTTGTCGAAACTGTTGTAGCTGTAGCCAATGAAGTTGTTGTTACAGTTATTGTAGTTGGCGTTGTTGTTTCTACAGTAGTAACTGTTGGCGTAGATTTAGACAACATTTCTGTCGTTGTTGTCATAATAACAGTTGTTGTTTGCGTTGATGTTGCAATCGTTGTCGAAACTGTTGTAGCTGTAGCCAATGAAGTTGTTGTTACAGTTATTGTAGTTGGCGTTATTGTTTCTACAGTAGTAACTGTTGGCGTAGATTTAGACAACATTTCTGTCGTTGTTGTCATAATAACAGTTGTTGTTTGCGTTGATGTTGCAATCGTTGTCGAAACTGTTGTAGCTGTAGCCAATGAAGTTGTTGTTACAGTTATTGTAGTTGGCGTTGTTGTTTCTACAGTAGTAACTGTTGGCGTAGATTTAGACAACATTTCTGTCGTTGTTGTCATAATAACAGTTGTTGTTTGCGTTGATGTTGCAATCGTTGTCGAAACTGTTGTAGCTGTAGCCAATGAAGTTGTTGTTACAGTTATTGTAGTTGGCGTTGTTGTTTCTACAGTAGTAACTGTTGGCGTAGATTTAGACAACATTTCTGTCGTTGTTGTCATAATAACAGTTGTTGTTTGCGTTGATGTTGCAATCGTTGTCGAAACTGTTGTAGCTGTAGCCAATGAAGTTGTTGTTACAGTTATTGTAGTTGGCGTTGTTGTTTCTACAGTTAGTGTTGTCATAATAACAGTTGTTGTTTGCGTTGATGTTGCAATCGTTGTCGAAACTGTTGTAGCTGTAGCCAATGAAGTTGTTGTTACAGTTATTGTAGTTGGCGTTGTTGTTTCTACAGTAGTAACTGTTGGCGTAGATTTAGACAACATTTCTGTCGTTGTTGTCATAATAACAGTTGTTGTTTGCGTTGATGTTGCAATCGTTGTCGAAACTGTTGTAGCTGTAGCCAATGAAGTTGTTGTTACAGTTATTGTAGTTGGCGTTGTTGTTTCTACAGTAGTAACTGTTGGCGTAGATTTAGACAACATTTCTGTCGTTGTTGTCATAATAACAGTTGTTGTTTGCGTTGATGTTGCAATCGTTGTCGAAACTGTTGTAGCTGTAGCCAATGAAATTGTTGTTACAGTTATTGTAGTTGGCGTTGTTGTTTCTACAGTAGTAACTGTTGGCGTAGATTTAGACAACATTTCTGTCGTTGTTGTCATAATAACAGTTGTTGTTTGCGTTGATGTTGCAATCGTTGTCGAAACTGTTGTAGCTGTAGCCAATGAAGTTGTTGTTACAGTTATTGTAGTTGGCGTTGTTGTTTCTACAGTAGTAACTGTTGGCGTAGATTTAGACAACATTTCTGTCGTTGTTGTCATAATAACAGTTGTTGTTTGCGTTGATGTTGCAATCGTTGTCGAAACTGTTGTAGCTGTAGCCAATGAAGTTGTTGTTACAGTTATTGTAGTTGGCGTTGTTGTTTCTACAGTAGTAACTGTTGGCGTAGATTTAGACAACATTTCTGTCGTTGTTGTCATAATAACAGTTGTTGTTTGCGTTGATGTTGCAATCGTTGTCGAAACTGTTGTAGCTGTAGCCAATGAAGTTGTTGTTACAGTTATTGTAGTTGGCGTTGTTGTTTCTACAGTAGTAACTGTTGGCGTAGATTTAGACAACATTTCTGTCGTTGTTGTCATAATAACAGTTGTTGTTTGCGTTGATGTTGCAATCGTTGTCGAAACTGTTGTAGCTGTAGCCAATGAAGTTGTTGTTACAGTTATTGTAGTTGGCGTTGTTGTTTCTACAGTAGTAACTGTTGGCGTAGATTTAGACAACATTTCTGTCGTTGTTGTCATAATAACAGTTGTTGTTTGCGTTGATGTTGCAATCGTTGTCGAAACTGTTGTAGCTGTAGCCAATGAAGTTGTTGTTACAGTTATTGTAGTTGGCGTTGTTGTTTCTACAGTAGTAACTGTTGGCGTAGATTTAGACAACATTGTCGTTGTTGTCATAATAACAGTTGTTGTTTGCGTTGATGTTGCAATCGTTGTCGAAACTGTTGTAGCTGTAGCCAATGAAGTTGTTGTTACAGTTATTGTAGTTGGCGTTGTTGTTTCTACAGTAGTAACTGTTGGCGTAGATTTAGACAACATTTCTGTCGTTGTTGTCATAATAACAGTTGTTGTTTGCGTTGATGTTGCAATCGTTGTCGAAACTGTTGTAGCTGTAGCCAATGAAGTTGTTGTTACAGTTATTGTAGTTGGCGTTGTTGTTTCTACAGTAGTAACTGTTGGCGTAGATTTAGACAACATTTCTGTCGTTGTTGTCATAATAACAGTTGTTGTTTGCGTTGATGTTGCAATCGTTGTCGAAACTGTTGTAGCTGTAGCCAATGAAGTTGTTGTTACAGTTATTGTAGTTGGCGTTGTTGTTTCTACAGTAGTAACTGTTGGCGTAGATTTAGACAACATTTCTGTCGTTGTTGTCATAATAACAGTTGTTGTTTGCGTTGATGTTGCAATCGTTGTCGAAACTGTTGTAGCTGTAGCCAATGAAGTTGTTGTTACAGTTATTGTAGTTGGCGTTGTTGTTTCTACAGTAGTAACTGTTGGCGTAGATTTAGACAACATTTCTGTCGTTGTTGTCATAATAACAGTTGTTGTTTGCGTTGATGTTGCAATCGTTGTCGAAACTGTTGTAGCTGTAGCCAATGAAGTTGTTGTTACAGTTATTGTAGTTGGCGTTGTTGTTTCTACAGTAGTAACTGTTGGCGTAGATTTAGACAACATTTCTGTCGTTGTTGTCATAATAACAGTTGTTGTTTGCGTTGATGTTGCAATCGTTGTCGAAACTGTTGTAGCTGTAGCCAATGAAGTTGTTGTTACAGTTATTGTAGTTGGCGTTGTTGTTTCTACAGTAGTAACTGTTGGCGTAGATTTAGACAACATTTCTGTCGTTGTTGTCATAATAACAGTTGTTGTTTGCGTTGATGTTGCAATCGTTGTCGAAACTGTTGTAGCTGTAGCCAATGAAGTTGTTGTTACAGTTATTGTAGTTGGCGTTGTTGTTTCTACAGTAGTAACTGTTGGCGTAGATTTAGACAACATTTCTGTCGTTGTTGTCATAATAACAGTTGTTGTTTGCGTTGATGTTGCAATCGTTGTCGAAACTGTTGTAGCTGTAGCCAATGAAGTTGTTGTTACAGTTATTGTAGTTGGCGTTGTTGTTTCTACAGTAGTAACTGTTGGCGTAGATTTAGACAACATTTCTGTCGTTGTTGTCATAATAACAGTTGTTGTTTGCGTTGATGTTGCAATCGTTGTCGAAACTGTTGTAGCTGTAGCCAATGAAGTTGTTGTTACAGTTATTGTAGTTGGCGTTGTTGTTTCTACAGTAGTAACTGTTGGCGTAGATTTAGACAACATTTCTGTCGTTGTTGTCATAATAACAGTTGTTGTTTGCGTTGATGTTGCAATCGTTGTCGAAACTGTTGTAGCTGTAGCCAATGAAGTTGTTGTTACAGTTATTGTAGTTGGCGTTGTTGTTTCTACAGTAGTAACTGTTGGCGTAGATTTAGACAACATTTCTGTCGTTGTTGTCATAATAACAGTTGTTGTTTGCGTTGATGTTGCAATCGTTGTCGAAACTGTTGTAGCTGTAGCCAATGAAGTTGTTGTTACAGTTATTGTAGTTGGCGTTGTTGTTTCTACAGTAGTAACTGTTGGCGTAGATTTAGACAACATTTCTGTCGTTGTTGTCATAATAACAGTTGTTGTTTGCGTTGATGTTGCAATCGTTGTCGAAACTGTTGTAGCTGTAGCCAATGAAGTTGTTGTTACAGTTATTGTAGTTGGCGTTGTTGTTTCTACAGTAGTAACTGTTGGCGTAGATTTAGACAACATTTCTGTCGTTGTTGTCATAATAACAGTTGTTGTTTGCGTTGATGTTGCAATCGTTGTCGAAACTGTTGTAGCTGTAGCCAATGAAGTTGTTGTTACAGTTATTGTAGTTGGCGTTGTTGTTTCTACAGTAGTAACTGTTGGCGTAGATTTAGACAACATTTCTGTCGTTGTTGTCATAATAACAGTTGTTGTTTGCGTTGATGTTGCAATCGTTGTCGAAACTGTTGTAGCTGTAGCCAATGAAGTTGTTGTTACAGTTATTGTAGTTGGCGTTGTTGTTTCTACAGTAGTAACTGTTGGCGTAGATTTAGACAACATTTCTGTCGTTGTTGTCATAATAACAGTTGTTGTTTGCGTTGATGTTGCAATCGTTGTCGAAACTGTTGTAGCTGTAGCCAATGAAGTTGTTGTTACAGTTATTGTAGTTGGCGTTGTTGTTTCTACAGTAGTAACTGTTGGCGTAGATTTAGACAACATTTCTGTCGTTGTTGTCATAATAACAGTTGTTGTTTGCGTTGATGTTGCAATCGTTGTCGAAACTGTTGTAGCTGTAGCCAATGAAGTTGTTGTTACAGTTATTGTAGTTGGCGTTGTTGTTTCTACAGTAGTAACTGTTGGCGTAGATTTAGACAACATTTCTGTCGTTGTTGTCATAATAACAGTTGTTGTTTGCGTTGATGTTGCAATCGTTGTCGAAACTGTTGTAGCTGTAGCCAATGAAGTTGTTGTTACAGTTATTGTAGTTGGCGTTGTTGTTTCTACAGTAGTAACTGTTGGCGTAGATTTAGACAACATTTCTGTCGTTGTTGTCATAATAACAGTTGTTGTTTGCGTTGATGTTGCAATCGTTGTCGAAACTGTTGTAGCTGTAGCCAATGAAGTTGTTGTTACAGTTATTGTAGTTGGCGTTGTTGTTTCTACAGTAGTAACTGTTGGCGTAGATTTAGACAACATTTCTGTCGTTGTTGTCATAATAACAGTTGTTGTTTGCGTTGATGTTGCAATCGTTGTCGAAACTGTTGTAGCTGTAGCCAATGAAGTTGTTGTTACAGTTATTGTAGTTGGCGTTGTTGTTTCTACAGTAGTAACTGTTGGCGTAGATTTAGACAACATTTCTGTCGTTGTTGTCATAATAACAGTTGTTGTTTGCGTTGATGTTGCAATCGTTGTCGAAACTGTTGTAGCTGTAGCCAATGAAGTTGTTGTTACAGTTATTGTAGTTGGCGTTGTTGTTTCTACAGTAGTAACTGTTGGCGTAGATTTAGACAACATTTCTGTCGTTGTTGTCATAATAACAGTTGTTGTTTGCGTTGATGTTGCAATCGTTGTCGAAACTGTTGTAGCTGTAGCCAATGAAGTTGTTGTTACAGTTATTGTAGTTGGCGTTGTTGTTTCTACAGTAGTAACTGTTGGCGTAGATTTAGACAACATTTCTGTCGTTGTTGTCATAATAACAGTTGTTGTTTGCGTTGATGTTGCAATCGTTGTCGAAACTGTTGTAGCTGTAGCCAATGAAGTTGTTGTTACAGTTATTGTAGTTGGCGTTGTTGTTTCTACAGTAGTAACTGTTGGCGTAGATTTAGACAACATTTCTGTCGTTGTTGTCATAATAACAGTTGTTGTTTGCGTTGATGTTGCAATCGTTGTCGAAACTGTTGTAGCTGTAGCCAATGAAGTTGTTGTTACAGTTATTGTAGTTGGCGTTGTTGTTTCTACAGTAGTAACTGTTGGCGTAGATTTAGACAACATTTCTGTCGTTGTTGTCATAATAACAGTTGTTGTTTGCGTTGATGTTGCAATCGTTGTCGAAACTGTTGTAGCTGTAGCCAATGAAGTTGTTGTTACAGTTATTGTAGTTGGCGTTGTTGTTTCTACAGTAGTAACTGTTGGCGTAGATTTAGACAACATTTCTGTCGTTGTTGTCATAATAACAGTTGTTGTTTGCGTTGATGTTGCAATCGTTGTCGAAACTGTTGTAGCTGTAGCCAATGAAGTTGTTGTTACAGTTATTGTAGTTGGCGTTGTTGTTTCTACAGTAGTAACTGTTGGCGTAGATTTAGACAACATTTCTGTCGTTGTTGTCATAATAACAGTTGTTGTTTGCGTTGATGTTGCAATCGTTGTCGAAACTGTTGTAGCTGTAGCCAATGAAGTTGTTGTTACAGTTATTGTAGTTGGCGTTGTTGTTTCTACAGTAGTAACTGTTGGCGTAGATTTAGACAACATTTCTGTCGTTGTTGTCATAATAACAGTTGTTGTTTGCGTTGATGTTGCAATCGTTGTCGAAACTGTTGTAGCTGTAGCCAATGAAGTTGTTGTTACAGTTATTGTAGTTGGCGTTGTTGTTTCTACAGTAGTAACTGTTGGCGTAGATTTAGACAACATTTCTGTCGTTGTTGTCATAATAACAGTTGTTGTTTGCGTTGATGTTGCAATCGTTGTCGAAACTGTTGTAGCTGTAGCCAATGAAGTTGTTGTTACAGTTATTGTAGTTGGCGTTGTTGTTTCTACAGTAGTAACTGTTGGCGTAGATTTAGACAACATTTCTGTCGTTGTTGTCATAATAACAGTTGTTGTTTGCGTTGATGTTGCAATCGTTGTCGAAACTGTTGTAGCTGTAGCCAATGAAGTTGTTGTTACAGTTATTGTAGTTGGCGTTGTTGTTTCTACAGTAGTAACTGTTGGCGTAGATTTAGACAACATTTCTGTCGTTGTTGTCATAATAACAGTTGTTGTTTGCGTTGATGTTGCAATCGTTGTCGAAACTGTTGTAGCTGTAGCCAATGAAGTTGTTGTTACAGTTATTGTAGTTGGCGTTGTTGTTTCTACAGTAGTAACTGTTGGCGTAGATTTAGACAACATTTCTGTCGTTGTTGTCATAATAACAGTTGTTGTTTGCGTTGATGTTGCAATCGTTGTCGAAACTGTTGTAGCTGTAGCCAATGAAGTTGTTGTTACAGTTATTGTAGTTGGCGTTGTTGTTTCTACAGTAGTAACTGTTGGCGTAGATTTAGACAACATTTCTGTCGTTGTTGTCATAATAACAGTTGTTGTTTGCGTTGATGTTGCAATCGTTGTCGAAACTGTTGTAGCTGTAGCCAATGAAGTTGTTGTTACAGTTATTGTAGTTGGCGTTGTTGTTTCTACAGTAGTAACTGTTGGCGTAGATTTAGACAACATTTCTGTCGTTGTTGTCATAATAACAGTTGTTGTTTGCGTTGATGTTGCAATCGTTGTCGAAACTGTTGTAGCTGTAGCCAATGAAGTTGTTGTTACAGTTATTGTAGTTGGCGTTGTTGTTTCTACAGTAGTAACTGTTGGCGTAGATTTAGACAACATTTCTGTCGTTGTTGTCATAATAACAGTTGTTGTTTGCGTTGATGTTGCAATCGTTGTCGAAACTGTTGTAGCTGTAGCCAATGAAGTTGTTGTTACAGTTATTGTAGTTGGCGTTGTTGTTTCTACAGTAGTAACTGTTGGCGTAGATTTAGACAACATTTCTGTCGTTGTTGTCATAATAACAGTTGTTGTTTGCGTTGATGTTGCAATCGTTGTCGAAACTGTTGTAGCTGTAGCCAATGAAGTTGTTGTTACAGTTATTGTAGTTGGCGTTGTTGTTTCTACAGTAGTAACTGTTGGCGTAGATTTAGACAACATTTCTGTCGTTGTTGTCATAATAACAGTTGTTGTTTGCGTTGATGTTGCAATCGTTGTCGAAACTGTTGTAGCTGTAGCCAATGAAGTTGTTGTTACAGTTATTGTAGTTGGCGTTGTTGTTTCTACAGTAGTAACTGTTGGCGTAGATTTAGACAACATTTCTGTCGTTGTTGTCATAATAACAGTTGTTGTTTGCGTTGATGTTGCAATCGTTGTCGAAACTGTTGTAGCTGTAGCCAATGAAGTTGTTGTTACAGTTATTGTAGTTGGCGTTGTTGTTTCTACAGTAGTAACTGTTGGCGTAGATTTAGACAACATTTCTGTCGTTGTTGTCATAATAACAGTTGTTGTTTGCGTTGATGTTGCAATCGTTGTCGAAACTGTTGTAGCTGTAGCCAATGAAGTTGTTGTTACAGTTATTGTAGTTGGCGTTGTTGTTTCTACAGTAGTAACTGTTGGCGTAGATTTAGACAACATTTCTGTCGTTGTTGTCATAATAACAGTTGTTGTTTGCGTTGATGTTGCAATCGTTGTCGAAACTGTTGTAGCTGTAGCCAATGAAGTTGTTGTTACAGTTATTGTAGTTGGCGTTGTTGTTTCTACAGTAGTAACTGTTGGCGTAGATTTAGACAACATTTCTGTCGTTGTTGTCATAATAACAGTTGTTGTTTGCGTTGATGTTGCAATCGTTGTCGAAACTGTTGTAGCTGTAGCCAATGAAGTTGTTGTTACAGTTATTGTAGTTGGCGTTGTTGTTTCTACAGTAGTAACTGTTGGCGTAGATTTAGACAACATTTCTGTCGTTGTTGTCATAATAACAGTTGTTGTTTGCGTTGATGTTGCAATCGTTGTCGAAACTGTTGTAGCTGTAGCCAATGAAGTTGTTGTTACAGTTATTGTAGTTGGCGTTGTTGTTTCTACAGTAGTAACTGTTGGCGTAGATTTAGACAACATTTCTGTCGTTGTTGTCATAATAACAGTTGTTGTTTGCGTTGATGTTGCAATCGTTGTCGAAACTGTTGTAGCTGTAGCCAATGAAGTTGTTGTTACAGTTATTGTAGTTGGCGTTGTTGTTTCTACAGTAGTAACTGTTGGCGTAGATTTAGACAACATTTCTGTCGTTGTTGTCATAATAACAGTTGTTGTTTGCGTTGATGTTGCAATCGTTGTCGAAACTGTTGTAGCTGTAGCCAATGAAGTTGTTGTTACAGTTATTGTAGTTGGCGTTGTTGTTTCTACAGTAGTAACTGTTGGCGTAGATTTAGACAACATTTCTGTCGTTGTTGTCATAATAACAGTTGTTGTTTGCGTTGATGTTGCAATCGTTGTCGAAACTGTTGTAGCTGTAGCCAATGAAGTTGTTGTTACAGTTATTGTAGTTGGCGTTGTTGTTTCTACAGTAGTAACTGTTGGCGTAGATTTAGACAACATTTCTGTCGTTGTTGTCATAATAACAGTTGTTGTTTGCGTTGATGTTGCAATCGTTGTCGAAACTGTTGTAGCTGTAGCCAATGAAGTTGTTGTTACAGTTATTGTAGTTGGCGTTGTTGTTTCTACAGTAGTAACTGTTGGCGTAGATTTAGACAACATT
The DNA here is from genome assembly GCA_964035795.1 of Pterobdella sp. o SKG-2022. Lineage (NCBI taxonomy): Eukaryota > Metazoa > Annelida > Clitellata > Hirudinida > Piscicolidae > Pterobdella > Pterobdella occidentalis. The sequence goes on along the minus strand of CAXIVU010000298.1, from coordinate 68,278 downwards.
TCTGTCGTTGTTGTCATAATAACAGTTGTTGTTTGCGTTGATGTTGCAATCGTTGTCGAAACTGTTGTAGCTGTAGCCAATGAAGTTGTTGTTACAGTTATTGTAGTTGGCGTTGTTGTTTCTACAGTAGTAACTGTTGGCGTAGATTTAGACAACATTTCTGTCGTTGTTGTCATAATAACAGTTGTTGTTTGCGTTGATGTTGCAATCGTTGTCGAAACTGTTGTAGCTGTAGCCAATGAAGTTGTTGTTACAGTTATTGTAGTTGGCGTTGTTGTTTCTACAGTAGTAACTGTTGGCGTAGATTTAGACAACATTTCTGTCGTTGTTGTCATAATAACAGTTGTTGTTTGCGTTGATGTTGCAATCGTTGTCGAAACTGTTGTAGCTGTAGCCAATGAAGTTGTTGTTACAGTTATTGTAGTTGGCGTTGTTGTTTCTACAGTAGTAACTGTTGGCGTAGATTTAGACAACATTTCTGTCGTTGTTGTCATAATAACAGTTGTTGTTTGCGTTGATGTTGCAATCGTTGTCGAAACTGTTGTAGCTGTAGCCAATGAAGTTGTTGTTACAGTTATTGTAGTTGGCGTTGTTGTTTCTACAGTAGTAACTGTTGGCGTAGATTTAGACAACATTTCTGTCGTTGTTGTCATAATAACAGTTGTTGTTTGCGTTGATGTTGCAATCGTTGTCGAAACTGTTGTAGCTGTAGCCAATGAAGTTGTTGTTACAGTTATTGTAGTTGGCGTTGTTGTTTCTACAGTAGTAACTGTTGGCGTAGATTTAGACAACATTTCTGTCGTTGTTGTCATAATAACAGTTGTTGTTTGCGTTGATGTTGCAATCGTTGTCGAAACTGTTGTAGCTGTAGCCAATGAAGTTGTTGTTACAGTTATTGTAGTTGGCGTTGTTGTTTCTACAGTAGTAACTGTTGGCGTAGATTTAGACAACATTTCTGTCGTTGTTGTCATAATAACAGTTGTTGTTTGCGTTGATGTTGCAATCGTTGTCGAAACTGTTGTAGCTGTAGCCAATGAAGTTGTTGTTACAGTTATTGTAGTTGGCGTTGTTGTTTCTACAGTAGTAACTGTTGGCGTAGATTTAGACAACATTTCTGTCGTTGTTGTCATAATAACAGTTGTTGTTTGCGTTGATGTTGCAATCGTTGTCGAAACTGTTGTAGCTGTAGCCAATGAAGTTGTTGTTACAGTTATTGTAGTTGGCGTTGTTGTTTCTACAGTAGTAACTGTTGGCGTAGATTTAGACAACATTTCTGTCGTTGTTGTCATAATAACAGTTGTTGTTTGCGTTGATGTTGCAATCGTTGTCGAAACTGTTGTTGTAGCTGTAGCCAATGAAGTTGTTGTTACAGTTATTGTAGTTGGCGTTGTTGTTTCTACAGTAGTAACTGTTGGCGTAGATTTAGACAACATTTCTGTCGTTGTTGTCATAATAACAGTTGTTGTTTGCGTTGATGTTGCAATCGTTGTCGAAACTGTTGTAGCTGTAGCCAATGAAGTTGTTGTTACAGTTATTGTAGTTGGCGTTGTTGTTTCTACAGTAGTAACTGTTGGCGTAGATTTAGACAACATTTCTGTCGTTGTTGTCATAATAACAGTTGTTGTTTGCGTTGATGTTGCAATCGTTGTCGAAACTGTTGTAGCTGTAGCCAATGAAGTTGTTGTTACAGTTATTGTAGTTGGCGTTGTTGTTTCTACAGTAGTAACTGTTGGCGTAGATTTAGACAACATTTCTGTCGTTGTTGTCATAATAACAGTTGTTGTTTGCGTTGATGTTGCAATCGTTGTGAAACTGTTGTAGCTGTAGCCAATGAAGTTGTTGTTACAGTTATTGTAGTTGGCGTTGTTGTTTCTACAGTAGTAACTGTTGGCGTAGATTTAGACAACATTTCTGTCGTTGTTGTCATAATAACAGTTGTTGTTTGCGTTGATGTTGCAATCGTTGTCGAAACTGTTGTAGCTGTAGCCAATGAAGTTGTTGTTACAGTTATTGTAGTTGGCGTTGTTGTTTCTACAGTAGTAACTGTTGGCGTAGATTTAGACAACATTTCTGTCGTTGTTGTCATAATAACAGTTGTTGTTTGCGTTGATGTTGCAATCGTTGTCGAAACTGTTGTAGCTGTAGCCAATGAAGTTGTTGTTACAGTTATTGTAGTTGGCGTTGTTGTTTCTACAGTAGTAACTGTTGGCGTAGATTTAGACAACATTTCTGTCGTTGTTGTCATAATAACAGTTGTTGTTTGCGTTGATGTTGCAATCGTTGTCGAAACTGTTGTAGCTGTAGCCAATGAAGTTGTTGTTACAGTTATTGTAGTTGGCGTTGTTGTTTCTACAGTAGTAACTGTTGGCGTAGATTTAGACAACATTTCTGTCGTTGTTGTCATAATAACAGTTGTTGTTTGCGTTGATGTTGCAATCGTTGTCGAAACTGTTGTAGCTGTAGCCAATGAAGTTGTTGTTACAGTTATTGTAGTTGGCGTTGTTGTTTCTACAGTAGTAACTGTTGGCGTAGATTTAGACAACATTTCTGTCGTTGTTGTCATAATAACAGTTGTTGTTTGCGTTGATGTTGCAATCGTTGTCGAAACTGTTGTAGCTGTAGCCAATGAAGTTGTTGTTACAGTTATTGTAGTTGGCGTTGTTGTTTCTACAGTAGTAACTGTTGGCGTAGATTTAGACAACATTTCTGTCGTTGTTGTCATAATAACAGTTGTTGTTTGCGTTGATGTTGCAATCGTTGTCGAAACTGTTGTAGCTGTAGCCAATGAAGTTGTTGTTACAGTTATTGTAGTTGGCGTTGTTGTTTCTACAGTAGTAACTGTTGGCGTAGATTTAGACAACATTTCTGTCGTTGTTGTCATAATAACAGTTGTTGTTTGCGTTGATGTTGCAATCGTTGTCGAAACTGTTGTAGCTGTAGCCAATGAAGTTGTTGTTACAGTTATTGTAGTTGGCGTTGTTGTTTCTACAGTAGTAACTGTTGGCGTAGATTTAGACAACATTTCTGTCGTTGTTGTCATAATAACAGTTGTTGTTTGCGTTGATGTTGCAATCGTTGTCGAAACTGTTGTAGCTGTAGCCAATGAAGTTGTTGTTACAGTTATTGTAGTTGGCGTTGTTGTTTCTACAGTAGTAACTGTTGGCGTAGATTTAGACAACATTTCTGTCGTTGTTGTCATAATAACAGTTGTTGTTTGCGTTGATGTTGCAATCGTTGTCGAAACTGTTGTAGCTGTAGCCAATGAAGTTGTTGTTACAGTTATTGTAGTTGGCGTTGTTGTTTCTACAGTAGTAACTGTTGGCGTAGATTTAGACAACATTTCTGTCGTTGTTGTCATAATAACAGTTGTTGTTTGCGTTGATGTTGCAATCGTTGTCGAAACTGTTGTAGCTGTAGCCAATGAAGTTGTTGTTACAGTTATTGTAGTTGGCGTTGTTGTTTCTACAGTAGTAACTGTTGGCGTAGATTTAGACAACATTTCTGTCGTTGTTGTCATAATAACAGTTGTTGTTTGCGTTGATGTTGCAATCGTTGTCGAAACTGTTGTAGCTGTAGCCAATGAAGTTGTTGTTACAGTTATTGTAGTTGGCGTTGTTGTTTCTACAGTAGTAACTGTTGGCGTAGATTTAGACAACATTTCTGTCGTTGTTGTCATAATAACAGTTGTTGTTTGCGTTGATGTTGCAATCGTTGTCGGAAACTGTTGTAGCTGTAGCCAATGAAGTTGTTGTTACAGTTATTGTAGTTGGCGTTGTTGTTTCTACAGTAGTAACTGTTGGCGTAGATTTAGACAACATTTCTGTCGTTGTTGTCATAATAACAGTTGTTGTTTGCGTTGATGTTGCAATCGTTGTCGGAACTGTTGTAGCTGTAGCCAATGAAGTTGTTGTTACAGTTATTGTAGTTGGCGTTGTTGTTTCAACAGTAGTAACTGTTGGCGTAGATTTAGACAACATTTCTGTCGTTGTTGTCATAATAACAGTTGTTGTTTGCGTTGATGTTGCAATCGTTGTCGAAACTGTTGTAGCTGTAGCCAATGAAGTTGTTGTTACAGAAATTGTAGTTGGCGTTGTTGTTTTTACAGTAGTAACTGTTGGCGTAGATTTAGACAACATTTCTGTCGTTGTTGTCATAATAACAGTTGTTGTTTGCGTTGATGTTGCAATCGTTGTCGAAACTGTTGTAGCTGTAGCCAATGAAGTTGTTGTTACAGAAATTGTAGTTGGCGTTGTTGTTTCTACAGTAGTAACTGTTGGCGTAGATTTAGACAACATTTCTGTCGTTGTTGTCATAATAACAGTTGTTGTTTGCGTTGATGTTGCAATCGTTGTCGAAACTGTTGTAGCTGTAGCCAATGAAGTTGTTGTTACAGAAATTGTAGTTGGCGTTGTTGTTTCTACAGTAGTAACTGTTGGCGTAGATTTAGACAACATTTCTGTCGTTGTTGTCATAATAACAGTTGTTGTTTGCGTTGATGTTGCAATCGTTGTCGAAACTGTTGTAGCTGTAGCCAATGAAGTTGTTGTTACAGTTATTGTAGTTGGCGTTGTTGTTTCTACAGTAGTAACTGTTGGCGTAGATTTAGACAACATTTCTGTCGTTGTTGTCATAATAACAGTTGTTGTTTGCGTTGATGTTGCAATCGTTGTCGAAACTGTTGTAGCTGTAGCCAATGAAGTTGTTGTTACAGTTATTGTAGTTGGCGTTGTTGTTTCTACAGTAGTAACTGTTGGCGTAGATTTAGACAACATTTCTGTCGTTGTTGTCATAATAACAGTTGTTGTTTGCGTTGATGTTGCAATCGTTGTCGAAACTGTTGTAGCTGTAGCCAATGAAGTTGTTGTTACAGAAATTGTAGTTGGCGTTGTTGTTTCTACAGTAGTAACTGTTAGACAACATTTCTGTCGTTGTTGTCATAATAACAGTTGTTGTTTGCGTTGATGTTGCAATCGTTGTCGAAACTGTTGTAGCTGTAGCCAATGAAGTTGTTGTTACAGAAATTGTAGTTGGCGTTGTTGTTTCTACAGTAGTAACTGTTGGCGTAGATTTAGACAACATTTCTGTCGTTGTTGTCATAATAACAGTTGTTGTTTGCGTTGATGTTGCAATCGTTGTCGAAACTGTTGTAGCTGTAGCCAATGAAGTTGTTGTTACAGAAATTGTAGTTGGCGTTGTTGTTTCTACAGTAGTAACTGTTGGCGTAGATTTAGACAACATTTCTGTCGTTGTTGTCATAATAACAGTTGTTGTTTGCGTTGATGTTGCAATCGTTGTCGAAACTGTTGTAGCTGTAGCCAATGAAGTTGTTGTTACAGTTATTGTAGTTGGCGTTGTTGTTTCTACAGTAGTAACTGTTGGCGTAGATTTAGACAACATTTCTGTCGTTGTTGTCATAATAACAGTTGTTGTTTGCGTTGATGTTGCAATCGTTGTCGAAACTGTTGTAGCTGTAGCCAATGAAGTTGTTGTTACAGTTATTGTAGTTGGCGTTGTTGTTTCTACAGTAGTAACTGTTGGCGTAGATTTAGACAACATTTCTGTCGTTGTTGTCATAATAACAGTTGTTGTTTGCGTTGATGTTGCAATCGTTGTCGAAACTGTTGTAGCTGTAGCCAATGAAGTTGTTGTTACAGTTATTGTAGTTGGCGTTGTTGTTTCTACAGTAGTAACTGTTGGCGTAGATTTAGACAACATTTCTGTCGTTGTTGTCATAATAACAGTTGTTGTTTGCGTTGATGTTGCAATCGTTGTCGAAACTGTTGTAGCTGTAGCCAATGAAGTTGTTGTTACAGAAATTGTAGTTGGCGTTGTTGTTTCTACAGTAGTAACTGTTGGCGTAGATTTAGACAACATTTCTGTCGTTGTTGTCATAATAACAGTTGTTGTTTGCGTTGATGTTGCAATCGTTGTCGAAACTGTTGTAGCTGTAGCCAATGAAGTTGTTGTTACAGAAATTGTAGTTGGCGTTGTTGTTTCTACAGTAGTAACTGTTGGCGTAGATTTAGACAACATTTCTGTCGTTGTTGTCATAATAACAGTTGTTGTTTGCGTTGATGTTGCAATCGTTGTCGAAACTGTTGTAGCTGTAGCCAATGAAGTTGTTGTTACAGTTATTGTAGTTGGCGTTGTTGTTTCTACAGTAGTAACTGTTGGCGTAGATTTAGACAACATTTCTGTCGTTGTTGTCATAATAACAGTTGTTGTTTGCGTTGATGTTGCAATCGTTGTCGAAACTGTTGTAGCTGTAGCCAATGAAGTTGTTGTTACAGTTATTGTAGTTGGCGTTGGTGTTTCTACAGTAGTAACTGTTGGCGTAGATTTAGACAACATTTCTGTCGTTGTTGTCATAATAACAGTTGTTGTTTGCGTTGATGCTGCAATCGTTGTCGAAACTGTTGTAGCTGTAGCCAATGAAGTTGTTGTTACAGTTATTGTAGTTGGCGTTGTTGTTTCTACAGTAGTAACTGTTGGCGTAGATTTAGACAACATTTCTGTCGTTGTTGTCATAATAACAGTTGTTGTTTGCGTTGATGTTGCAATCGTTGTCGAAACTGTTGTAGCTGTAGCCAATGAAGTTGTTGTTACAGTTATTGTAGTTGGCGTTGTTGTTTCTACAGTAGTAACTGTTGGCGTAGATTTAGACAACATTTCTGTCGTTGTTGTCATAATAACAGTTGTTGTTTGCGTTGATGTTGCAATCGTTGTCGGAACTGTTGTAGCTGTAGCCAATGAAGTTGTTGTTACAGTTATTGTAGTTGGCGTTGTTGTTTCTACAGTAGTAACTGTTGGCGTAGATTTAGACAACATTTCTGTCGTTGTTGTCATAATAACAGTTGTTGTTTGCGTTGATGTTGCAATCGTTGTCGAAACTGTTGTAGCTGTAGCCAATGAAGTTGTTGTTACAGTTATTGTAGTTGGCGTTGTTGTTTTTACAGTAGTAACTGTTGGCGTAGATTTAGACAACATTTCTGTTGTTGTTGTCATAATAACAGTTGTTGTTTGCGTTGATGTTGCAATCGTTGTCGAAACTGTTGTAGCTGTAGCCAATGAAGTTGTTGTTACAGTTATTGTAGTTGGCGTTGTTGTTTCTACAGTAGTAACTGTTGGCGTAGATTTAGACAACATTTCTGTCGTTGTTGTCATAATAACAGTTGTTGTTTGCGTTGATGTTGCAATCGTTGTCGGAACTGTTGTAGCTGTAGCCAATGAAGTTGTTGTTTCAACAGTAGTAACTGTTGGCGTAGATTTAGACAACATTTCTGTCGTTGTTGTCATAATAACAGTTGTTGTTTGCGTTGATGTTGCAATCGTTGTCGAAACTGTTGTAGCTGTAGCCAATGAAGTTGTTGTTACAGAAATTGTAGTTGGCGTTGTTGTTTCTACAGTAGTAATTGTTGGCGTAGATTTAGACAACATTTCTGTCGTTGTTGTCATAATAACAGTTGTTGTTTGCGTTGATGTTGCAATCGTTGTCGAAACTGTTGTAGCTGTAGCCAATGAAGTTGTTGTTACAGAAATTGTAGTTGGCGTTGTTGTTTCTACAGTAGTAACTGTTGGCGTAGATTTAGACAACATTTCTGTCGTTGTTGTCATAATAACAGTTGTTGTTTGCGTTGATGTTGCAATCGTTGTCGAAACTGTTGTAGCTGTAGCCAATGAAGTTGTTGTTACAGAAATTGTAGTTGGCGTTGTTGTTTCAACAGTAGTAACTGTTGGCGTAGATTTAGACAACATTTCTGTCGTTGTTGTCATAATAACAGTTGTTGTTTGCGTTGATGTTGCAATCGTTGTCAAAACTGTTGTAGCTGTAGCCAATGAAGTTGTTGTTACAGTTATTGTAGTTGGCGTTGTTGTTTCTACAGTAGTAACTGTTGGCGTAGATTTAGACAACATTTCTGTCGTTGTTGTCATAATAACAGTTGTTGTTTGCGTTGATGTTGCAATCGTTGTCGAAACTGTTGTAGCTGTAGCCAATGAAGTTGTTGTTACAGTTATTGTAGTTGGCGTTGTTGTTTCTACAGTAGTAACTGTTGGCGTAGATTTAGACAACATTTCTGTCGTTGTTGTCATAATAACAGTTGTTGTTTGCGTTGATGTTGCAATCGTTGTCGAAACTGTTGTAGCTGTAGCCAATGAAGTTGTTGTTACAGTTATTGTAGTTGGCGTTGTTGTTTCTACAGTAGTAACTGTTGGCGTAGATTTAGACAACATTTCTGTCGTTGTTGTCATAATAACAGTTGTTGTTTGCGTTGATGTTGCAATCGTTGTCGAAACTGTTGTAGCTGTAGCCAATGAAGTTGTTGTTACAGAAATTGTAGTTGGCGTTGTTGTTTCTACAGTAGTAACTGTTGGCGTAGATTTAGACAACATTTCTGTCGTTGTTGTCATAATAACAGTTGTTGTTTGCGTTGATGTTGCAATCATTGTCGAAACTGTTGTAGCTGTAGCCAATGAAGTTGTTGTTACAGAAATTGTAGTTGGCGTTGTTGTTTCTACAGTAGTAACTGTTGGCGTAGATTTAGACAACATTTCTGTCGTTGTTGTCATAATAACAGTTGTTGTTTGCGTTGATGTTGCAATCGTTGTCGAAACTGTTGTAGCTGTAGCCAATGAAGTTGTTGTTACAGAAATTGTAGTTGGCGTTGTTGTTTCTACAGTAGTAACTGTTGGCGTAGATTTAGACAACATTTCTGTCGTTGTTGTCATAATAACAGTTGTTGTTTGCGTTGATGTTGCAATCGTTGTCGAAACTGTTGTAGCTGTAGCCAATGAAGTTGTTGTTACAGTTATTGTAGTTGGCGTTGTTGTTTCTACAGTAGTAACTGTTGGCGTAGATTTAGACAACATTTCTGTCGTTGTTGTCATAATAACAGTTGTTGTTTGCGTTGATGTTGCAATCGTTGTCGGAACTGTTGTAGCTGTAGCCAATGAAGTTGTTGTTACAGTTATTGTAGTTGGCGTTGTTGTTTCAACAGTAGTAACTGTTGGCGTAGATTTAGACAACATTTCTGTCGTTGTTGTCATAATAACAGTTGTTGTTTGCGTTGATGTTGCAATCGTTGTCGAAACTGTTGTAGCTGTAGCCAATGAAGTTGTTGTTACAGAAATTGTAGTTGGCGTTGTTGTTTCTACAGTAGTAATTGTTGGCGTAGATTTAGACAACATTTCTGTCGTTGTTGTCATAATAACAGTTGTTGTTTGCGTTGATGTTGCAATCGTTGTCGAAACTGTTGTAGCTGTAGCCAATGAAGTTGTTGTTACAGTTATTGTAGTTGGCGTTGTTGTTTCTACAGTAGTAACTGTTGGCGTAGATTTAGACAACATTTCTGTCGTTGTTGTCATAATAACAGTTGTTGTTTGCGTTGATGTTGCAATCGTTGTCGAAACTGTTGTAGCTGTAGCCAATGAAGTTGTTGTTACAGAAATTGTAGTTGGCGTTGTTGTTTTTACAGTAGTAACTGTTGGCGTAGATTTAGACAACATTTCTGTCGTTGTTGTCATAATAACAGTTGTTGTTTGCGTTGATGTTGCAATCGTTGTCGAAACTGTTGTAGCTGTAGCCAATGAAGTTGTTGTTACAGTTATTGTAGTTGGCGTTGTTGTTTCTACAGTAGTAACTGTTGGCGTAGATTTAGACAACATTTCTGTCGTTGTTGTCATAATAACAGTTGTTGTTTGCGTTGATGTTGCAATCGTTGTCGGAACTGTTGTAGCTGTAGCCAATGAAGTTGTTGTTACAGTTATTGTAGTTGGCGTTGTTGTTTCAACAGTAGTAACTGTTGGCGTAGATTTAGACAACATTTCTGTCGTTGTTGTCATAATAACAGTTGTTGTTTGCGTTGATGTTGCAATCGTTGTCGAAACTGTTGTAGCTGTAGCCAATGAAGTTGTTGTTACAGAAATTGTAGTTGGCGTTGTTGTTTCTACAGTAGTAATTGTTGGCGTAGATTTAGACAACATTTCTGTCGTTGTTGTCATAATAACAGTTGTTGTTTGCGTTGATGTTGCAATCGTTGTCGAAACTGTTGTAGCTGTAGCCAATGAAGTTGTTGTTACAGTTATTGTAGTTGGCGTTGTTGTTTCTACAGTAGTAACTGTTGGCGTAGATTTAGACAACATTTCTGTCGTTGTTGTCATAATAACAGTTGTTGTTTGCGTTGATGTTGCAATCGTTGTCGAAACTGTTGTAGCTGTAGCCAATGAAGTTGTTGTTACAGAAATTGTAGTTGGCGTTGTTGTTTTTACAGTAGTAACTGTTGGCGTAGATTTAGACAACATTTCTGTCGTTGTTGTCATAATAACAGTTGTTGTTTGCGTTGATGTTGCAATCGTTGTCGAAACTGTTGTAGCTGTAGCCAATGAAGTTGTTGTTACAGTTATTGTAGTTGGCGTTGTTGTTTCTACAGTAGTAACTGTTGGCGTAGATTTAGACAACATTTCTGTCGTTGTTGTCATAATAACAGTTGTTGTTTGCGTTGATGTTGCAATCGTTGTCGGAACTGTTGTAGCTGTAGCCAATGAAGTTGTTGTTACAGTTATTGTAGTTGGCGTTGTTGTTTCAACAGTAGTAACTGTTGGCGTAGATTTAGACAACATTTCTGTCGTTGTTGTCATAATAACAGTTGTTGTTTGCGTTGATGTTGCAATCGTTGTCGAAACTGTTGTAGCTGTAGCCAATGAAGTTGTTGTTACAGAAATTGTAGTTGGCGTTGTTGTTTCTACAGTAGTAATTGTTGGCGTAGATTTAGACAACATTTCTGTCGTTGTTGTCATAATAACAGTTGTTGTTTGCGTTGATGTTGCAATCGTTGTCGAAACTGTTGTAGCTGTAGCCAATGAAGTTGTTGTTACAGTTATTGTAGTTGGCGTTGTTGTTTCTACAGTAGTAACTGTTGGCGTAGATTTAGACAACATTTCTGTCGTTGTTGTCATAATAACAGTTGTTGTTTGCGTTGATGTTGCAATCGTTGTCGAAACTGTTGTAGCTGTAGCCAATGAAGTTGTTGTTACAGAAATTGTAGTTGGCGTTGTTGTTTCTACAGTAGTAACTGTAGGCGTAGATTTAGACAACATTTCTGTCGTTGTTGTCATAATAACAGTTGTTGTTTGCGTTGATGTTGCAATCGTTGTCGAAACTGTTGTAGCTGTAGCCAATGAAGTTGGCGTAGATTTAGACAACATTTCTGTCGTTGTTGTCATAATAACAGTTGTTGTTTGCGTTGATGTTGCAATCGTTGTCGGAACTGTTGTAGCTGTAGCCAATGAAGTTGTTGTTACAGTTATTGTAGTTGGCGTTGTTGTTTCTACAGTAGTAATTGTTGGCGTAGATTTAGACAACATTTCTGTCGTTGTTGTCATAATAACAGTTGTTGTTTGCGTTGATGTTGCAATCGTTGTCGAAACTGTTGTAGCTGTAGCCAATGAAGTTGTTGTTACAGAAATTGTAGTTGGCGTTGTTGTTTCTACAGTAGTAACTGTTGGCGTAGATTTAGACAACATTTCTGTCGTTGTTGTCATAATAACAGTTGTTGTTTGCGTTGATGTTGCAATCGTTGTCGAAACTGTTGTAGCTGTAGCCAATGAAGTTGTTGTTACAGAAATTGTAGTTGGCGTTGTTGTTTCTACAGTAGTAATTGTTGGCGTAGATTTAGACAACATTTCTGTCGTTGTTGTCATAATAACAGTTGTTGTTTGCGTTGATGTTGCAATCGTTGTCGAAACTGTTGTAGCTGTAGCCAATGAAGTTGTTGTTACAGAAATTGTAGTTGGCGTTGTTGTTTCTACAGTAGTAACTGTTGGCGTAGATTTAGACAACATTTCTGTCGTTGTTGTCATAATAACAGTTGTTGTTTGCGTTGATGTTGCAATCGTTGTCGAAACTGTTGTAGCTGTAGCCAATGAAGTTGTTGTTACAGAAATTGTAGTTGGCGTTGTTGTTTTTACAGTAGTAACTGTTGGCGTAGATTTAGACAACATTTCTGTCGTTGTTGTCATAATAACAGTTGTTGTTTGCGTTGATGTTGCAATCGTTGTCGAAACTGTTGTAGCTGTAGCCAATGAAGTTGTTGTTACAGTTATTGTAGTTGGCGTTGTTGTTTCTACAGTAGTAACTGTTGGCGTAGATTTAGACAACATTTCTGTCGTTGTTGTCATAATAACAGTTGTTGTTTGCGTTGATGTTGCAATCGTTGTCGAAACTGTTGTAGCTGTAGCCAATGAAGTTGTTGTTACAGTTATTGTAGTTGGCGTTGTTTTTTCTACAGTAGTAACTGTTGGCGTAGATTTAGACAACATTTCTGTCGTTGTTGTCATAATAACAGTTGTTGTTTGCGTTGATGTTGCAATCGTTGTCGAAACTGTTGTAGCTGTAGCCAATGAAGTTGGCGTAGATTTAGACAACATTTCTGTCGTTGTTGTCATAATAACAGTTGTTGTTTGCGTTGATGTTGCAATCGTTGTCGGAACTGTTGTAGCTGTAGCCAATGAAGTTGTTGTTACAGTTATTGTAGTTGGCGTTGTTGTTTCAACAGTAGTAACTGTTGGCGTAGATTTAGACAACATTTCTGTCGTTGTTGTCATAATAACAGTTGTTGTTTGCGTTGATGTTGCAATCGTTGTCGAAACTGTTGTAGCTGTAGCCAATGAAGTTGTTGTTACAGAAATTGTAGTTTGGGTTGTTGTTTCTACAGTAGTAATTGTTGGCGTAGATTTAGACAACATTTCTGTCGTTGTTGTCATAATAACAGTTGTTGTTTGCGTTGATGTTGCAATCGTTGTCGAAACTGTTGTAGCTGTAGCCAATGAAGTTGTTGTTACAGTTATTGTAGTTGGCGTTGTTGTTTCTACAGTAGTAACTGTTGGCGTAGATTTAGACAACATTTCTGTCGTTGTTGTCATAATAACAGTTGTTGTTTGCGTTGATGTTGCAATCGTTGTCGAAACTGTTGTAGCTGTAGCCAATGAAGTTGTTGTTACAGTTATTGTAGTTGGCGTTGTTTTTTCTACAGTAGTAACTGTTGGCGTAGATTTAGACAACATTTCTGTCGTTGTTGTCATAATAACAGTTGTTGTTTGCGTTGATGTTGCAATCGTTGTCGAAACTGTTGTAGCTGTAGCCAATGAAGTTGTTGTTACAGAAATTGTAGTTGGCGTTGTTGTTTCTACAGTAGTAATTGTTGGCGTAGATTTAGACAACATTTCTGTCGTTGTTGTCATAATAACAGTTGTTGTTTGCGTTGATGTTGCAATCGTTGTCGAAACTGTTGTAGCTGTAGCCAATGAAGTTGTTGTTACAGAAATTGTAGTTGGCGTTGTTGTTTCTACAGTAGTAACTGTTGGCGTAGATTTAGACAACATTTCTGTCGTTGTTGTCATAATAACAGTTGTTGTTTGCGTTGATGTTGCAATCGTTGTCGAAACTGTTGTAGCTGTAGCCAATGAAGTTGTTGTTACAGAAATTGTAGTTGGCGTTGTTGTTTTTACAGTAGTAACTGTTGGCGTAGATTTAGACAACATTTCTGTCGTTGTTGTCATAATAACAGTTGTTGTTTGCGTTGATGTTGCAATCGTTGTCGAAACTGTTGTAGCTGTAGCCAATGAAGTTGTTGTTACAGTTATTGTAGTTGGCGTTGTTGTTTCTACAGTAGTAACTGTTGGCGTAGATTTAGACAACATTTCTGTCGTTGTTGTCATAATAACAGTTGTTGTTTGCGTTGATGTTGCAATCGTTGTCGAAACTGTTGTAGCTGTAGCCAATGAAGTTGTTGTTACAGTTATTGTAGTTGGCGTTGTTTTTTCTACAGTAGTAACTGTTGGCGTAGATTTAGACAACATTTCTGTCGTTGTTGTCATAATAACAGTTGTTGTTTGCGTTGATGTTGCAATCGTTGTCGAAACTGTTGTAGCTGTAGCCAATGAAGTTGGCGTAGATTTAGACAACATTTCTGTGGTTGTTGTCATAATAACAGTTGTTGTTTGCGTTGATGTTGCAATCGTTGTCGAAACTGTTGTAGCTGTAGCCAATGAAGTTGTTGTTACAGTTATTGTAGTTGGCGTTGTTGTTTCTACAGTAGTAACTGTTGGCGTAGATTTAGACAACATTTCTGTCGTTGTTGTCATAATAACAGTTGTTGTTTGCGTTGATGTTGCAATCGTTGTCGAAACTGTTGTAGCTGTAGCCAATGAAGTTGTTGTTACAGAAATTGTAGTTGGCGTTGTTGTTTCTACAGTAGTAACTGTTGGCGTAGATTTAGACAACATTTCTGTCGTTGTTGTCATAATAAGAGTTGTTGTTTGCGTTGATGTTGCAATCGTTGTCGAAACTGTTGTAGCTGTAGCCAATGAAGTTGTTGTTACAGAAATTGTAGTTGGCGTTGTTGTTTCTACAGTAGTAACTGTTGGCGTAGATTTAGACAACATTTCTGTCGTTGTTGTCATAATAACAGTTGTTGTTTGCGTTGATGTTGCAATCGTTGTCGAAACTGTTGTAGCTGTAGCCAATGAAGTTGTTGTTACAGTTATTGTAGTTGGCGTTGTTTTTTCTACAGTAGTAACTGTTGGCGTAGATTTAGACAACATTTCTGTCGTTGTTGTCATAATAACAGTTGTTGTTTGCGTTGATGTTGCAATCGTTGTCGAAACTGTTGTAGCTGTAGCCAATGAAGTTGTTGTTACAGAAATTGTAGTTGGCGTTGTTGTTTCTACAGTAGTAACTGTTGGCGTAGATTTAGACAACATTTCTGTCGTTGTTGTCATAATAACAGTTGTTGTTTGCGTTGATGTTGCAATCGTTGTCGAAACTGTTGTAGCTGTAGCCAATGAAGTTGTTGTTACAGTTATTGTAGTTGGCGTTGTTGTTTCTACAGTAGTAACTGTTGGCGTAGATTTAGACAACATTTCTGTCGTTGTTGTCATAATAACAGTTGTTGTTTGCGTTGATGTTGCAATCGTTGTCGAAACTGTTGTAGCTGTAGCCAATGAAGTTGGCGTAGATTTAGACAACATTTCTGTCGTTGTTGTCATAATAACAGTTGTTGTTTGCGTTGATGTTGCAATCGTTGTCGAAACTGTTGTAGCTGTAGCCAATGAAGTTGTTGTTACAGTTATTGTAGTTGGCGTTGTTGTTTCTACAGTAGTAACTGTTGGCGTAGATTTAGACAACATTTCTGTCGTTGTTGTCATAATAACAGTTGTTGTTTGCGTTGATGTTGCAATCGTTGTCGAAACTGTTGTAGCTGTAGCCAATGAAGTTGTTGTTACAGTTATTGTAGTTGGCGTTGTTGTTTCTACAGTAGTAACTGTTGGCGTAGATTTAGACAACATTTCTGTCGTTGTTGTCATAATAACAGTTGTTGTTTGCGTTGATGTTGCAATCGTTGTCGAAACTGTTGTAGCTGTAGCCAATGAAGTTGTTGTTACAGAAATTGTAGTTGGCGTTGTTGTTTCTACAGTAGTAACTGTTGGCGTAGATTTAGACAACATTTCTGTCGTTGTTGTCATAATAAGAGTTGTTGTTTGCGTTGATGTTGCAATCGTTGTCGAAACTGTTGTAGCTGTAGCCAATGAAGTTGTTGTTACAGAAATTGTAGTTGGCGTTGTTGTTTCTACAGTAGTAACTGTTGGCGTAGATTTAGACAACATTTCTGTCGTTGTTGTCATAATAACAGTTGTTGTTTGCGTTGATGTTGCAATCGTTGTCGAAACTGTTGTAGCTGTAGCCAATGAAGTTGTTGTTACAGTTATTGTAGTTGGCGTTGTTGTTTCTACAGTAGTAACTGTTGGCGTAGATTTAGACAACATTTCTGTCGTTGTTGTCATAATAACAGTTGTTGTTTGCGTTGATGTTGCAATCGTTGTCGAAACTGTTGTAGCTGTAGCCAATGAAGTTGTTGTTACAGAAATTGTAGTTGGCGTTGTTGTTTCTACAGTAGTAACTGTTGGCGTAGATTTAGACAACATTTCTGTCGTTGTTGTCATAATAAGAGTTGTTGTTTGCGTTGATGTTGCAATCGTTGTCGAAACTGTTGTAGCTGTAGCCAATGAAGTTGTTGTTACAGAAATTGTAGTTGGCGTTGTTGTTTCTACAGTAGTAACTGTTGGCGTAGATTTAGACAACATTTCTGTCGTTGTTGTCATAATAACAGTTGTTGTTTGCGTTGATGTTGCAATCGTTGTCGAAACTGTTGTAGCTGTAGCCAATGAAGTTGTTGTTACAGTTATTGTAGTTGGCGTTGTTGTTTCTACAGTAGTAACTGTTGGCGTAGATTCAGACAACATTTCTGTCGTTGTTGTCATAATAACAGTTGTTGTTTGCGTTGATGTTGCAATCGTTGTCGAAACTGTTGTAGCTGTAGCCAATGAAGTTGTTGTTACAGTTATTGTAGTTGGCGTTGTTTTTTCTACAGTAGTAACTGTTGGCGTAGATTTAGACAACATTTCTGTCGTTGTTGTCATAATAACAGTTGTTGTTTGCGTTGATGTTGCAATCGTTGTCGAAACTGTTGTAGCTGTAGCCAATGAAGTTGGCGTAGATTTAGACAACATTTCTGTCGTTGTTGTCATAATAACAGTTGTTGTTTGCGTTGATGTTGCAATCGTTGTCGAAACTGTTGTAGCTGTAGCCAATGAAGTTGTTGTTACAGTTATTGTAGTTGGCGTTGTTGTTTCTACAGTAGTAACTGTTGGCGTAGATTTAGACAACATTTCTGTCGTTGTTGTCATAATAACAGTTGTTGTTTGCGTTGATGTTGCAATCGTTGTCGAAACTGTTGTAGCTGTAGCCAATGAAGTTGTTGTTACAGAAATTGTAGTTGGCGTTGTTGTTTCTACAGTAGTAACTGTTGGCGTAGATTTAGACAACATTTCTGTCGTTGTTGTCATAATAACAGTTGTTGTTTGCGTTGATGTTGCAATCGTTGTCGAAACTGTTGTAGCTGTAGCCAATGAAGTTGTTGTTACAGAAATTGTAGTTGGCGTTGTTGTTTCTACAGTAGTAACTGTTGGCGTAGATTTAGACAACATTTCTGTCGTTGTTGTCATAATAACAGTTGTTGTTTGCGTTGATGTTGCAATCGTTGTCGAAACTGTTGTAGCTGTAGCCAATGAAGTTGTTGTTACAGAAATTGTAGTTGGCGTTGTTGTTTTTACAGTAGTAACTGTTGGCGTAGATTTAGACAACATTTCTGTCGTTGTTGTCATAATAACAGTTGTTGTTTGCGTTGATGTTGCAATCGTTGTCGAAACTGTTGTAGCTGTAGCCAATGAAGTTGTTGTTACAGTTATTGTAGTTGGCGTTGTTGTTTCTACAGTAGTAACTGTTGGCGTAGATTTAGACAACATTTCTGTCGTTGTTGTCATAATAACAGTTGTTGTTTGCGTTGATGTTGCAATCGTTGTCGAAACTGTTGTAGCTGTAGCCAATGAAGTTGTTGTTACAGTTATTGTAGTTGGCGTTGTTTTTTCTACAGTAGTAACTGTTGGCGTAGATTTAGACAACATTTCTGTCGTTGTTGTCATAATAACAGTTGTTGTTTGCGTTGATGTTGCAATCGTTGTCGAAACTGTTGTAGCTGTAGCCAATGAAGTTGGCGTAGATTTAGACAACATTTCTGTGGTTGTTGTCATAATAACAGTTGTTGTTTGCGTTGATGTTGCAATCGTTGTCGAAACTGTTGTAGCTGTAGCCAATGAAGTTGTTGTTACAGTTATTGTAGTTGGCGTTGTTGTTTCTACAGTAGTAACTGTTGGCGTAGATTTAGACAACATTTCTGTCGTTGTTGTCATAATAACAGTTGTTGTTTGCGTTGATGTTGCAATCGTTGTCGAAACTGTTGTAGCTGTAGCCAATGAAGTTGTTGTTACAGAAATTGTAGTTGGCGTTGTTGTTTCTACAGTAGTAACTGTTGGCGTAGATTTAGACAACATTTCTGTCGTTGTTGTCATAATAAGAGTTGTTGTTTGCGTTGATGTTGCAATCGTTGTCGAAACTGTTGTAGCTGTAGCCAATGAAGTTGTTGTTACAGAAATTGTAGTTGGCGTTGTTGTTTCTACAGTAGTAACTGTTGGCGTAGATTTAGACAACATTTCTGTCGTTGTTGTCATAATAACAGTTGTTGTTTGCGTTGATGTTGCAATCGTTGTCGAAACTGTTGTAGCTGTAGCCAATGAAGTTGTTGTTACAGTTATTGTAGTTGGCGTTGTTGTTTCTACAGTAGTAACTGTTGGCGTAGATTTAGACAACATTTCTGTCGTTGTTGTCATAATAACAGTTGTTGTTTGCGTTGATGTTGCAATCGTTGTCGAAACTGTTGTAGCTGTAGCCAATGAAGTTGTTGTTACAGTTATTGTAGTTGGCGTTGTTTTTTCTACAGTAGTAACTGTTGGCGTAGATTTAGACAACATTTCTGTCGTTGTTGTCATAATAACAGTTGTTGTTTGCGTTGATGTTGCAATCGTTGTCGAAACTGTTGTAGCTGTAGCCAATGAAGTTGGCGTAGATTTAGACAACATTTCTGTCGTTGTTGTCATAATAACAGTTGTTGTTTGCGTTGATGTTGCAATCGTTGTCGAAACTGTTGTAGCTGTAGCCAATGAAGTTGTTGTTACAGTTATTGTAGTTGGCGTTGTTGTTTCTACAGTAGTAACTGTTGGCGTAGATTTAGACAACATTTCTGTCGTTGTTGTCATAATAACAGTTGTTGTTTGCGTTGATGTTGCAATCGTTGTCGAAACTGTTGTAGCTGTAGCCAATGAAGTTGTTGTTACAGTTATTGTAGTTGGCGTTGTTGTTTCTACAGTAGTAACTGTTGGCGTAGATTTAGACAACATTTCTGTCGTTGTTGTCATAATAACAGTTGTTGTTTGCGTTGATGTTGCAATCGTTGTCGAAACTGTTGTAGCTGTAGCCAATGAAGTTGTTGTTACAGAAATTGTAGTTGGCGTTGTTGTTTCTACAGTAGTAACTGTTGGCGTAGATTTAGACAACATTTCTGTCGTTGTTGTCATAATAAGAGTTGTTGTTTGCGTTGATGTTGCAATCGTTGTCGAAACTGTTGTAGCTGTAGCCAATGAAGTTGTTGTTACAGAAATTGTAGTTGGCGTTGTTGTTTCTACAGTAGTAACTGTTGGCGTAGATTTAGACAACATTTCTGTCGTTGTTGTCATAATAACAGTTGTTGTTTGCGTTGATGTTGCAATCGTTGTCGAAACTGTTGTAGCTGTAGCCAATGAAGTTGTTGTTACAGAAATTGTAGTTGGCGTTGTTGTTTCTACAGTAGTAACTGTTGGCGTAGATTTAGACAACATTTCTGTCGTTGTTGTCATAATAACAGTTGTTGTTTGCGTTGATGTTGCAATCGTTGTCGAAACTGTTGTAGCTGTAGCCAATGAAGTTGTTGTTACAGAAATTGTAGTTGGCGTTGTTGTTTCTACAGTAGTAACTGTTGGCGTAGATTTAGACAACATTTCTGTCGTTGTTGTCATAATAACAGTTGTTGTTTGCGTTGATGTTGCAATCGTTGTCGAAACTGTTGTAGCTGTAGCCAATGAAGTTGTTGTTACAGAAATTGTAGTTGGCGTTGTTGTTTCTACAGTAGTAACTGTTGGCGTAGATTTAGACAACATTTCTGTCGTTGTTGTCATAATAACAGTTGTTGTTTGCGTTGATGTTGCAATCGTTGTCGAAACTGTTGTAGCTGTAGCCAATGAAGTTGTTGTTACAGTTATTGTAGTTGGCGTTGTTGTTTCTACAGTAGTAACTGTTGGCGTAGATTCAGACAACATTTCTGTCGTTGTTGTCATAATAACAGTTGTTGTTTGCGTTGATGTTGCAATCGTTGTCGAAACTGTTGTAGCTGTAGCCAATGAAGTTGTTGTTACAGTTATTGTAGTTGGCGTTGTTTTTTCTACAGTAGTAACTGTTGGCGTAGATTTAGACAACATTTCTGTCGTTGTTGTCATAATAACAGTTGTTGTTTGCGTTGATGTTGCAATCGTTGTCGAAACTGTTGTAGCTGTAGCCAATGAAGTTGGCGTAGATTTAGACAACATTTCTGTCGTTGTTGTCATAATAACAGTTGTTGTTTGCGTTGATGTTGCAATCGTTGTCGAAACTGTTGTAGCTGTAGCCAATGAAGTTGTTGTTACAGTTATTGTAGTTGGCGTTGTTGTTTCTACAGTAGTAACTGTTGGCGTAGATTTAGACAACATTTCTGTCGTTGTTGTCATAATAACAGTTGTTGTTTGCGTTGATGTTGCAATCGTTGTCGAAACTGTTGTAGCTGTAGCCAATGAAGTTGTTGTTACAGTTATTGTAGTTGGCGTTGTTGTTTCTACAGTAGTAACTGTTGGCGTAGATTTAGACAACATTTTTGTCGTTGTTGTCATAATAACAGTTGTTGTTTGCGTTGATGTTGCAATCGTTGTCGAAACTGTTGTAGCTGTAGCCAATGAAGTTGTTGTTACAGAAATTGTAGTTGGCGTTGTTGTTTCTACAGTAGTAACTGTTGGCGTAGATTTAGACAACATTTCTGTCGTTGTTGTCATAATAAGAGTTGTTGTTTGCGTTGATGTTGCAATCGTTGTCGAAACTGTTGTAGCTGTAGCCAATGAAGTTGTTGTTACAGAAATTGTAGTTGGCGTTGTTGTTTCTACAGTAGTAACTGTTGGCGTAGATTTAGACAACATTTCTGTCGTTGTTGTCATAATAAGAGTTGTTGTTTGCGTTGATGTTGCAATCGTTGTCAAAACTGTTGTAGCTGTAGCCAATGAAGTTGTTGTTACAGTTATTGTAGTTGGCGTTGTTTTTTCTACAGTAGTAACTGTTGGCGTAGATTTAGACAACATTTCTGTCGTTGTTGTCATAATAACAGTTGTTGTTTGCGTTGATGTTGCAATCGTTGTCGAAACTGTTGTAGCTGTAGCCAATGAAGTTGGCGTAGATTTAGACAACATTTCTGTCGTTGTTGTCATAATAACAGTTGTTGTTTGCGTTGATGTTGCAATCGTTGTCGAAACTGTTGTAGCTGTAGCCAATGAAGTTGTTGTTACAGTTATTGTAGTTGGCGTTGTTGTTTCTACAGTAGTAACTGTTGGCGTAGATTTAGACAACATTTCTGTCGTTGTTGTCATAATAACAGTTGTTGTTTGCGTTGATGTTGCAATCGTTGTCGAAACTGTTGTAGCTGTAGCCAATGAAGTTGTTGTTACAGAAATTGTAGTTGGCGTTGTTGTTTCTACAGTAGTAACTGTTGGCGTAGATTTAGACAACATTTCTGTCGTTGTTGTCATAATAACAGTTGTTGTTTGCGTTGATGTTGCAATCGTTGTCGAAACTGTTGTAGCTGTAGCCAATGAAGTTGTTGTTACAGTTATTGTAGTTGGCGTTGTTGTTTCTACAGTAGTAACTGTTGGCGTAGATTTAGACAACATTTCTGTCGTTGTTGTCATAATAACAGTTGTTGTTTGCGTTGATGTTGCAATCGTTGTCGAAACTGTTGTAGCTGTAGCCAATGAAGTTGGCGTAGATTTAGACAACATTTCTGTCGTTGTTGTCATAATAACAGTTGTTGTTTGCGTTGATGTTGCAATCGTTGTCGAAACTGTTGTAGCTGTAGCCAATGAAGTTGTTGTTACAGTTATTGTAGTTGGCGTTGTTGTTTCTACAGTAGTAACTGTTGGCGTAGATTTAGACAACATTTCTGTCGTTGTTGTCATAATAACAGTTGTTGTTTGCGTTGATGTTGCAATCGTTGTCGAAACTGTTGTAGCTGTAGCCAATGAAGTTGTTGTTACAGTTATTGTAGTTGGCGTTGTTGTTTCTACAGTAGTAACTGTTGGCGTAGATTTAGACAACATTTTTGTCGTTGTTGTCATAATAACAGTTGTTGTTTGCGTTGATGTTGCAATCGTTGTCGAAACTGTTGTAGCTGTAGCCAATGAAGTTGTTGTTACAGAAATTGTAGTTGGCGTTGTTGTTTCTACAGTAGTAACTGTTGGCGTAGATTTAGACAACATTTCTGTCGTTGTTGTCATAATAAGAGTTGTTGTTTGCGTTGATGTTGCAATCGTTGTCGAAACTGTTGTAGCTGTAGCCAATGAAGTTGTTGTTACAGAAATTGTAGTTGGCGTTGTTGTTTCTACAGTAGTAACTGTTGGCGTAGATTTAGACAACATTTCTGTCGTTGTTGTCATAATAAGAGTTGTTGTTTGCGTTGATGTTGCAATCGTTGTCAAAACTGTTGTAGCTGTAGCCAATGAAGTTGTTGTTACAGTTATTGTAGTTGGCGTTGTTTTTTCTACAGTAGTAACTGTTGGCGTAGATTTAGACAACATTTCTGTCGTTGTTGTCATAATAACAGTTGTTGTTTGCGTTGATGTTGCAATCGTTGTCGAAACTGTTGTAGCTGTAGCCAATGAAGTTGGCGTAGATTTAGACAACATTTCTGTCGTTGTTGTCATAATAACAGTTGTTGTTTGCGTTGATGTTGCAATCGTTGTCGAAACTGTTGTAGCTGTAGCCAATGAAGTTGTTGTTACAGTTATTGTAGTTGGCGTTGTTGTTTCTACAGTAGTAACTGTTGGCGTAGATTTAGACAACATTTCTGTCGTTGTTGTCATAATAACAGTTGTTGTTTGCGTTGATGTTGCAATCGTTGTCGAAACTGTTGTAGCTGTAGCCAATGAAGTTGTTGTTACAGAAATTGTAGTTGGCGTTGTTGTTTCTACAGTAGTAACTGTTGGCGTAGATTTAGACAACATTTCTGTCGTTGTTGTCATAATAACAGTTGTTGTTTGCGTTGATGTTGCAATCGTTGTCGAAACTGTTGTAGCTGTAGCCAATGAAGTTGTTGTTACAGTTATTGTAGTTGGCGTTGTTGTTTCTACAGTAGTAACTGTTGGCGTAGATTTAGACAACATTTCTGTCGTTGTTGTCATAATAACAGTTGTTGTTTGCGTTGATGTTGCAATCGTTGTCGAAACTGTTGTAGCTGTAGCCAATGAAGTTGTTGTTACAGAAATTGTAGTTGGCGTTGTTGTTTCTACAGTAGTAACTGTTGGCGTAGATTTAGACAACATTTCTGTCGTTGTTGTCATAATAAGAGTTGTTGTTTGCGTTGATGTTGCAATCGTTGTCGAAACTGTTGTAGCTGTAGCCAATGAAGTTGTTGTTACAGTTATTGTAGTTGGCGTTGTTTTTTCTACAGTAGTAACTGTTGGCGTAGATTTAGACAACATTTCTGTCGTTGTTGTCATAATAACAGTTGTTGTTTGCGTTGATGTTGCAATCGTTGTCGAAACTGTTGTAGCTGTAGCCAATGAAGTTGGCGTAGATTTAGACAACATTTCTGTCGTTGTTGTCATAATAACAGTTGTTGTTTGCGTTGATGTTGCAATCGTTGTCGAAACTGTTGTAGCTGTAGCCAATGAAGTTGTTGTTACAGTTATTGTAGTTGGCGTTGTTGTTTCTACAGTAGTAACTGTTGGCGTAGATTTAGACAACATTTCTGTCGTTGTTGTCATAATAACAGTTGTTGTTTGCGTTGATGTTGCAATCGTTGTCGAAACTGTTGTAGCTGTAGCCAATGAAGTTGTTGTTACAGAAATTGTAGTTGGCGTTGTTGTTTCTACAGTAGTAACTGTTGGCGTAGATTTAGACAACATTTCTGTCGTTGTTGTCATAATAACAGTTGTTGTTTGCGTTGATGTTGCAATCGTTGTCGAAACTGTTGTAGCTGTAGCCAATGAAGTTGTTGTTACAGTTATTGTAGTTGGCGTTGTTGTTTCTACAGTAGTAACTGTTGGCGTAGATTTAGACAACATTTCTGTCGTTGTTGTCATAATAACAGTTGTTGTTTGCGTTGATGTTGCAATCGTTGTCGAAACTGTTGTAGCTGTAGCCAATGAAGTTGTTGTTACAGAAATTGTAGTTGGCGTTGTTGTTTCTACAGTAGTAACTGTTGGCGTAGATTTAGACAACATTTCTGTCGTTGTTGTCATAATAACAGTTGTTGTTTGCGTTGATGTTGCAATCGTTGTCGAAACTGTTGTAGCTGTAGCCAATGAAGTTGGCGTAGATTTAGACAACATTTCTGTCGTTGTTGTCATAATAACAGTTGTTGTTTGCGTTGATGTTGCAATCGTTGTCGAAACTGTTGTAGCTGTAGCCAATGAAGTTGGCGTAGATTTAGACAACATTTCTGTCGTTGTTGTCATAATAACAGTTGTTGTTTGCGTTGATGTTGCAATCGTTGTCGAAACTGTTGTAGCTGTAGCCAATGAAGTTGTTGTTACAGTTATTGTAGTTGGCGTTGTTGTTTCTACAGTAGTAACTGTTGGCGTAGATTTAGACAACATTTCTGTCGTTGTTGTCATAATAACAGTTGTTGTTTGCGTTGATGTTGCAATCGTTGTCGAAACTGTTGTAGCTGTAGCCAATGAAGTTGTTGTTACAGTTATTGTAGTTGGCGTTGTTGTTTCTACAGTAGTAACTGTTGGCGTAGATTTAGACAACATTTCTGTCGTTGTTGTCATAATAACAGTTGTTGTTTGCGTTGATGTTGCAATCGTTGTCGAAACTGTTGTAGCTGTAGCCAATGAAGTTGTTGTTACAGTTATTGTAGTTGGCGTTGTTGTTTCTACAGTAGTAACTGTTGGCGTAGATTTAGACAACATTTCTGTCGTTGTTGTCATAATAAGAGTTGTTGTTTGCGTTGATGTTGCAATCGTTGTCGAAACTGTTGTAGCTGTAGCCAATGAAGTTGTTGTTACAGAAATTGTAGTTGGCGTTGTTGTTTCTACAGTAGTAACTGTTGGCGTAGATTTAGACAACATTTCTGTCGTTGTTGTCATAATAACAGTTGTTGTTTGCGTTGATGTTGCAATCGTTGTCGAAACTGTTGTAGCTGTAGCCAATGAAGTTGTTGTTACAGTTATTGTAGTTGGCGTTGTTGTTTCTACAGTAGTAACTGTTGGCGTAGATTTAAACAACATTTCTGTCGTTGTTGTCATAATAACAGTTGTTGTTTGCGTTGATGTTGCAATCGTTGTCGAAACTGTTGTAGCTGTAGCCAATGAAGTTGGCGTAGATTTAGACAACATTTCTGTCGTTGTTGTCATAATAACAGTTGTTGTTTGCGTTGATGTTGCAATCGTTGTCGAAACTGTTGTAGCTGTAGCCAATGAAGTTGTTGTTACAGTTATTGTAGTTGGCGTTGTTGTTTCTACAGTAGTAACTGTTGGCGTAGATTTAGACAACATTTCTGTCGTTGTTGTCATAATAACAGTTGTTGTTTGCGTTGATGTTGCAATCGTTGTCGAAACTGTTGTAGCTGTAGCCAATGAAGTTGTTGTTACAGTTATTGTAGTTGGCGTTGTTGTTTCTACAGTAGTAACTGTTGGCGTAGATTTAGACAACATTTCTGTCGTTGTTGTCATAATAACAGTTGTTGTTTGCGTTGATGTTGCAATCGTTGTCGAAACTGTTGTAGCTGTAGCCAATGAAGTTGTTGTTACAGTTATTGTAATTGGCGTTGTTGTTTCTACAGTAGTAACTGTTGGCGTAGATTTAGACAACATTTCTGTCGTTGTTGTCATAATAAGAGTTGTTGTTTGCGTTGATGTTGCAATCGTTGTCGAAACTGTTGTAGCTGTAGCCAATGAAGTTGTTGTTACAGAAATTGTAGTTGGCGTTGTTGTTTCTACAGTAGTAACTGTTGGCGTAGATTTAGACAACATTTCTGTCGTTGTTGTCATAATAACAGTTGTTGTTTGCGTTGATGTTGCAATCGTTGTCGAAACTGTTGTAGCTGTAGCCAATGAAGTTGTTGTTACAGTTATTGTAGTTGGCGTTGTTGTTTCTACAGTAGTAACTGTTGGCGTAGATTTAAACAACATTTCTGTCGTTGTTGTCATAATAACAGTTGTTGTTTGCGTTGATGTTGCAATCGTTGTCGAAACTGTTGTAGCTGTAGCCAATGAAGTTGTTGTTACAGAAATTGTAGTTGGCGTTGTTGTTTCTACAACAGTAACTGTTGGCGTAGATTTAGACAACATTTCTGTCGTTGTTGTCATAATAACAGTTGTTGTTTGCGTTGATGTTGCAATCGTTGTCGAAACTGTTGTAGCTGTAGCCAATGAAGTTGTTGTTACAGAAATTGTAGTTGGCGTTGTTGTTTCTACAGTAGTAACTGTTGGCGTAGATTTAGACAACATTTCTGTCGTTGTTGTCATAATAACAGTTGTTGTTTGCGTTGATGTTGCAATCGTTGTCGAAACTGTTGTAGCTGTAGCCAATGAAGTTGTTGTTACAGAAATTGTAGTTGGCGTTGTTGTTTCTACAGTAGTAACTGTTGGCGTAGATTTAGACAACATTTCTGTCGTTGTTGTCATAATAACAGTTGTTGTTTGCGTTGATGTTGCAATCGTTGTCGAAACTGTTGTAGCTGTAGCCAATGAAGTTGTTGTTACAGTTATTGTAGTTGGCGTTGTTGTTTCTACAGTAGTAACTGTTGGCGTAGATTTAGACAACATTTCTGTCGTTGTTGTCATAATAACAGTTGTTGTTTGCGTTGATGTTGCAATCGTTGTCGAAACTGTTGTAGCTGTAGCCAATGAAGTTGTTGTTACAGTTATTGTA
The DNA here is from genome assembly GCA_964035795.1 of Pterobdella sp. o SKG-2022. NCBI lineage: Eukaryota > Metazoa > Annelida > Clitellata > Hirudinida > Piscicolidae > Pterobdella > Pterobdella occidentalis. The sequence goes on along the minus strand of CAXIVU010000298.1, from coordinate 41,625 downwards.
GTTGGCGTTGTTGTTTCTACAACAGTAACTGTTGGCGTAGATTTAGACAACATTTCTGTCGTTGTTGTCATAATAACAGTTGTTGTTTGCGTTGATGTTGCAATCGTTGTCGAAACTGTTGTAGCTGTAGCCAATGAAGTTGGCGTAGATTTAGACAACATTTCTGTCGTTGTTGTCATAATAACAGTTGTTGTTTGCGTTGATGTTGCAATCGTTGTCGAAACTGTTGTAGCTGTAGCCAATGAAGTTGTTGTTACAGTTATTGTAGTTGGCGTTGTTGTTTCTACAGTAGTAACTGTTGGCGTAGATTTAGACAACATTTCTGTCGTTGTTGTCATAATAACAGTTGTTGTTTGCGTTGATGTTGCAATCGTTGTCGAAACTGTTGTAGCTGTAGCCAATGAAGTTGTTGTTACAGTTATTGTAGTTGGCGTTGTTGTTTCTACAGTAGTAACTGTTGGCGTAGATTTAGACAACATTTCTGTCGTTGTTGTCATAATAACAGTTGTTGTTTGCGTTGATGTTGCAATCGTTGTCGAAACTGTTGTAGCTGTAGCCAATGAAGTTGTTGTTACAGTTATTGTAGTTGGCGTTGTTGTTTCTACAGTAGTAACTGTTGGCGTAGATTTAGACAACATTTCTGTCGTTGTTGTCATAATAAGAGTTGTTGTTTGCGTTGATGTTGCAATCGTTGTCGAAACTGTTGTAGCTGTAGCCAATGAAGTTGTTGTTACAGTTATTGTAGTTGGCGTTGTTGTTTCTACAGTAGTAACTGTTGGCGTAGATTTAGACAACATTTCTGTCGTTGTTGTCATAATAACAGTTGTTGTTTGCGTTGATGTTGCAATCGTTGTCGAAACTGTTGTAGCTGTAGCCAATGAAGTTGTTGTTACAGTTATTGTAGTTGGCGTTGTTGTTTCTACAGTAGTAACTGTTGGCGTAGATTTAGACAACATTTCTGTCGTTGTTGTCATAATAACAGTTGTTGTTTGCGTTGATGTTGCAATCGTTGTCGAAACTGTTGTAGCTGTAGCCAATGAAGTTGTTGTTACAGTTATTGTAGTTGGCGTTGTTGTTTCTACAGTAGTAACTGTTGGCGTAGATTTAGACAACATTTCTGTCGTTGTTGTCATAATAACAGTTGTTGTTTGCGTTGATGTTGCAATCGTTGTCGAAACTGTTGTAGCTGTAGCCAATGAAGTTGTTGTTACAGTTATTGTAGTTGGCGTTGTTGTTTCTACAGTAGTAACTGTTGGCGTAGATTTAGACAACATTTCTGTCGTTGTTGTCATAATAACAGTTGTTGTTTGCGTTGATGTTGCAATCGTTGTCGAAACTGTTGTAGCTGTAGCCAATGAAGTTGTTGTTACAGTTATTGTAGTTGGCGTTGTTGTTTCTACAGTAGTAACTGTTGGCGTAGATTTAGACAACATTTCTGTCGTTGTTGTCATAATAACAGTTGTTGTTTGCGTTGATGTTGCAATCGTTGTCGAAACTGTTGTAGCTGTAGCCAATGAAGTTGTTGTTACAGTTATTGTAGTTGGCGTTGTTGTTTCTACAGTAGTAACTGTTGGCGTAGATTTAGACAACATTTCTGTCGTTGTTGTCATAATAACAGTTGTTGTTTGCGTTGATGTTGCAATCGTTGTCGAAACTGTTGTAGCTGTAGCCAATGAAGTTGTTGTTACAGAAATTGTAGTTGGCGTTGTTGTTTCTACAGTAGTAACTGTTGGCGTAGATTTAGACAACATTTCTGTCGTTGTTGTCATAATAACAGTTGTTGTTTGCGTTGATGTTGCAATCGTTGTCGAAACTGTTGTAGCTGTAGCCAATGAAGTTGTTGTTACAGTTATTGTAGTTGGCGTTGTTGTTTCTACAGTAGTAACTGTTGGCGTAGATTTAGACAACATTTCTGTCGTTGTTGTCATAATAACAGTTGTTGTTTGCGTTGATGTTGCAATCGTTGTCGAAACTGTTGTAGCTGTAGCCAATGAAGTTGTTGTTACAGTTATTGTAGTTGGCGTTGTTGTTTCTACAGTAGTAACTGTTGGCGTAGATTTAGACAACATTTCTGTCGTTGTTGTCATAATAACAGTTGTTGTTTGCGTTGATGTTGCAATCGTTGTCGACACTGTTGTAGCTGTAGCCAATGAAATTGTTGTTACAGTTTTTGTAGTTGGCGTTGTTGTTTCTACAGTAGTAACTGTTGGCGTAGATTTAGACAACATTTCTGTCGTTGTTGTCATAATAACAGTTGTTGTTTGCGTTGATGTTGCAATCGTTGTCGAAACTGTTGTAGCTGTAGCCAATGAAGTTGTTGTTACAGAAATTGTAGTTGGCGTTGTTGTTTCTACAGTAGTAACTGTTGGCGTAGATTTAGACAACATTTCTTTCGTTGTTGTCATAATAACAGTTGTTGTTTGCGTTGATGTTGCAATCGTTGTCGAAACTGTTGTAGCTGTAGCCAATGAAGTTGTTGTTACAGTTATTGTAGTTGGCGTTGTTGTTTCTACAGTAGTAATTGTTGGCGTAGATTTAGACAACATTTCTGTCGTTGTTGTCATAATAACAGTTGTTGTTTGCGTTGATGTTGCAATCGTTGTCGAAACTGTTGTAGCTGTAGCCAATGAAGTTGTTGTTACAGAAATTGTAGTTGGCGTTGTTGTTTCTACAGTAGTAACTGTTGGCGTAGATTTAGACAACATTTCTGTCGTTGTTGTCATAATAACAGTTGTTGTTTGCGTTGATGTTGCAATCGTTGTCGAAACTGTTGTAGCTGTAGCCAATGAAGTTGTTGTTACAGTTATTGTAGTTGGCGTTGTTGTTTCTACAGTAGTAACTGTTGGCGTAGATTTAGACAACATTTCTGTCGTTGTTGTCATAATAACAGTTGTTGTTTGCGTTGATGTTGCAATCGTTGTCGAAACTGTTGTAGCTGTAGCCAATGAAGTTGTTGTTACAGAAATTGTAGTTGGCGTTGTTGTTTCTACAGTAGTAACTGTTGGCGTAGATTTAGACAACATTTCTGTCGTTGTTGTCATAATAACAGTTGTTGTTTGCGTTGATGTTGCAATCGTTGTCGAAACTGTTGTAGCTGTAGCCAATGAAGTTGTTGTTACAGTTATTGTAGTTGGCGTTGTTGTTTCTACAGTAGTAACTGTTGGCGTAGATTTAGACAACATTTCTGTCGTTGTTGTCATAATAACAGTTGTTGTTTGCGTTGATGTTGCAATCGTTGTCGAAACTGTTGTAGCTGTAGCCAATGAAGTTGTTGTTACAGAAATTGTAGTTGGCGTTGTTGTTTCTACAGTAGTAACTGTTGGCGTAGATTTAGACAACATTTCTGTCTTTGTTGTCATAATAACAGTTGTTGTTTGCGTTGATGTTGCAATCGTTGTCGAAACTGTTGTAGCTGTAGCCAATGAAGTTGTTGTTACAGTTATTGTAGTTGGCGTTGTTGTTTCTACAACAGTAACTGTTGGCGTAGATTTAGACAACATTTCTGTCGTTGTTGTCATAATAACAGTTGTTGTTTGCGTTGATGTTGCAATCGTTGTCGAAACTGTTGTAGCTGTAGCCAATGAAGTTGTTGTTACAGAAATTGTAGTTGGCGTTGTTGTTTCTACAGTAGTAACTGTTGGCGTAGATTTAGACAACATTTCTGTCGTTGTTGTCATAATAACAGTTGTTGTTTGCGTTGATGTTGCAATCGTTGTCGAAACTGTTGTAGCTGTAGCCAATGAAGTTGTTCTTACAGTTATTGTAGTTGGCGTTGTTGTTTCTACAGTAGTAACTGTTGGCGTAGATTTAGACAACATTTCTTTCGTTGTTGTCATAATAACAGTTGTTGTTTGCGTTGATGTTGCAATCGTTGTCGAAACTGTTGTAGCTGTAGCCAATGAAGTTGTTGTTACAGTTATTGTAGTTGGCGTTGTTGTTTCTAAAGTAGTAACTGTTGGCGTAGATTTAGACAACATTTCTGTCGTTGTTGTCATAATAACAGTTGTTGTTTGCGTTGATGTTGCAATCGTTGTCGAAACTGTTGTAGCTGTAGCCAATGAAGTTGTTGTTACAGTTATTGTAGTTGGCGTTGTTGTTTCTACAGTAGTAACTGTTGGCGTAGATTTAGACAACATTTCTGTCGTTGTTGTCATAATAACAGTTGTTGTTTGCGTTGATGTTGCAATCGTTGTCGAAACTGTTGTAGCTGTAGCCAATGAAGTTGTTCTTACAGTTATTGTAGTTGGCGTTGTTGTTTCTACAGTAGTAACTGTTGGCGTAGATTTAGACAACATTTCTTTCGTTGTTGTCATAATAACAGTTGTTGTTTGCGTTGATGTTGCAATCGTTGTCGAAACTGTTGTAGCTGTAGCCAATGAAGTTGTTGTTACAGAAATTGTAGTTGGCGTTGTTGTTTCTACAGTAGTAACTGTTGGCGTAGATTTAGACAACATTTCTGTCGTTGTTGTCATAATAACAGTTGTTGTTTGCGTTGATGTTGCAATCGTTGTCGAAACTGTTGTAGCTGTAGCCAATGAAGTTGTTGTTACAGTTATTGTAGTTGGCGTTGTTGTTTCTACAGTAGTAACTGTTGGCGTAGATTTAGACAACATTTCTTTCGTTGTTGTCATAATAACAGTTGTTGTTTGCGTTGATGTTGCAATCGTTGTCGAAACTGTTGTAGCTGTAGCCAATGAAGTTGTTGTTACAGTTATTGTAGTTGGCGTTGTTGTTTCTACAGTAGTAATTGTTGGCGTAGATTTAGACAACATTTCTGTCGTTGTTGTCATAATAACAGTTGTTGTTTGCGTTGATGTTGCAATCGTTGTCGAAACTGTTGTAGCTGTAGCCAATGAAGTTGTTGTTACAGTTATTGTAGTTGGCGTTGTTGTTTCTACAGTAGTAACTGTTGGCGTAGATTTAGACAACATTTCTTTCGTTGTTGTCATAATAACAGTTGTTGTTTGCGTTGATGTTGCAATCGTTGTCGAAACTGTTGTAGCTGTAGCCAATGAAGTTGTTGTTACAGTTATTGTAGTTGGCGTTGTTGTTTCTACAGTAGTAACTGTTGGCGTAGATTTAGACAACATTTCTGTCGTTGTTGTCATAATAACAGTTGTTGTTTGCGTTGATGTTGCAATCGTTGTCGAAACTGTTGTAGCTGTAGCCAATGAAGTTGTTGTTACAGTTATTGTAGTTGGCGTTGTTGTTTCTACAGTAGTAACTGTTGGCGTAGATTTAGACAACATTTCTGTCGTTGTTGTCATAATAACAGTTGTTGTTTGCGTTGATGTTGCAATCGTTGTCGAAACTGTTGTAGCTGTAGCCAATGAAGTTGTTGTTACAGTTATTGTAGTTGGCGTTGTTGTTTCTACAGTAGTAACTGTTGGCGTAGATTTAGACAACATTTCTGTCGTTGTTGTCATAATAACAGTTGTTGTTTGCGTTGATGTTGCAATCGTTGTCGAAACTGTTGTAGCTGTAGCCAATGAAGTTGTTGTTACAGTTATTGTAGTTGGCGTTGTTGTTTCTACAGTAGTAACTGTTGGCGTAGATTTAGACAACATTTCTGTCGTTGTTGTCATAATAACAGTTGTTGTTTGCGTTGATGTTGCAATCGTTGTCGAAACTGTTGTAGCTGTAGCCAATGAAGTTGTTGTTACAGTTATTGTAGTTGGCGTTGTTGTTTCTACAGTAGTAACTGTTGGCGTAGATTTAGACAACATTTCTGTCGTTGTTGTCATAATAACAGTTGTTGTTTGCGTTGATGTTGCAATCGTTGTCGAAACTGTTGTAGCTGTAGCCAATGAAGTTGTTGTTACAGAAATTGTAGTTGGCGTTGTTGTTTCTACAGTAGTAACTGTTGGCGTAGATTTAGACAACATTTCTGTCGTTGTTGTCATAATAACAGTTGTTGTTTGCGTTGATGTTGCAATCGTTGTCGAAACTGTTGTAGCTGTAGCCAATGAAGTTGTTGTTACAGTTATTGTAGTTGGCGTTGTTGTTTCTACAGTAGTAACTGTTGGCGTAGATTTAGACAACATTTCTGTCGTTGTTGTCATAATAACAGTTGTTGTTTGCGTTGATGTTGCAATCGTTGTCGAAACTGTTGTAGCTGTAGCCAATGAAGTTGTTGTTACAGAAATTGTAGTTGGCGTTGTTGTTTCTACAGTAGTAACTGTTGGCGTAGATTTAGACAACATTTCTGTCGTTGTTGTCATAATAACAGTTGTTGTTTGCGTTGATGTTGCAATCGTTGTCGAAACTGTTGTAGCTGTAGCCAATGAAGTTGTTGTTACAGTTATTGTAGTTGGCGTTGTTGTTTCTACAGTAGTAACTGTTGGCGTAGATTTAGACAACATTTCTTTCGTTGTTGTCATAATAACAGTTGTTGTTTGCGTTGATGTTGCAATCGTTGTCGAAACTGTTGTAGCTGTAGCCAATGAAGTTGTTGTTACAGTTATTGTAGTTGGCGTTGTTGTTTCTACAGTAGTAACTGTTGGCGTAGATTTAGACAACATTTCTGTCGTTGTTGTCATAATAACAGTTGTTGTTTGCGTTGATGTTGCAATCGTTGTCGAAACTGTTGTAGCTGTAGCCAATGAAGTTGTTGTTACAGATATTGTAGTTGGCGTTGTTGTTTCTACAGTAGTAACTGTTGGCGTAGATTTAGACAACATTTCTGTCGTTGTTGTCATAATAACAGTTGTTGTTTGCGTTGATGTTGCAATCGTTGTCGAAACTGTTGTAGCTGTAGCCAATGAAGTTGTTGTTACAGTTATTGTAGTTGGCGTTGTTGTTTCTACAGTAGTAACTGTTGGCGTAGATTTAGACAACATTTCTGTCGTTGTTGTCATAATAACAGTTGTTGTTTGCGTTGATGTTGCAATCGTTGTCGAAACTGTTGTAGCTGTAGCCAATGAAGTTGTTGTTACAGTTATTGTAGTTGGCGTTGTTGTTTCTACAGTAGTAACTGTTGGCGTAGATTTAGACAACATTTCTGTCGTTGTTGTCATAATAACAGTTGTTGTTTGCGTTGATGTTGCAATCGTTGTCGAAACTGTTGTAGCTGTAGCCAATGAAGTTGTTGTTACAGTTATTGTAGTTGGCGTTGTTGTTTCTACAGTAGTAACTGTTGGCGTAGATTTAGACAACATTTCTGTCGTTGTTGTCATAATAACAGTTGTTGTTTGCGTTGATGTTGCAATCGTTGTCGAAACTGTTGTAGCTGTAGCCAATGAAGTTGTTGTTACAGTTATTGTAGTTGGCGTTGTTGTTTCTACAGTAGTAACTGTTGGCGTAGATTTAGACAACATTTCTGTCGTTGTTGTCATAATAACAGTTGTTGTTTGCGTTGATGTTGCAATCGTTGTCGAAACTGTTGTAGCTGTAGCCAATGAAGTTGTTGTTACAGTTATTGTAGTTGGCGTTGTTGTTTCTACAGTAGTAACTGTTGGCGTAGATTTAGACAACATTTCTGTCGTTGTTGTCATAATAACAGTTGTTGTTTGCGTTGATGTTGCAATCGTTGTCGAAACTGTTGTAGCTGTAGCCAATGAAGTTGTTGTTACAGTTATTGTAGTTGGCGTTGTTGTTTCTACAGTAGTAACTGTTGGCGTAGATTTAGACAACATTTCTGTCGTTGTTGTCATAATAACAGTTGTTGTTTGCGTTGATGTTGCAATCGTTGTCGAAACTGTTGTAGCTGTAGCCAATGAAGTTGTTGTTACAGAAATTGTAGTTGGCGTTGTTGTTTCTACAGTAGTAACTGTTGGCGTAGATTTAGACAACATTTCTGTCGTTGTTGTCATAATAACAGTTGTTGTTTGCGTTGATGTTGCAATCGTTGTCGAAACTGTTGTAGCTGTAGCCAATGAAGTTGTTGTTACAGTTATTGTAGTTGGCGTTGTTGTTTCTACAGTAGTAACTGTTGGCGTAGATTTAGACAACATTTCTGTCGTTGTTGTCATAATAACAGTTGTTGTTTGCGTTGATGTTGCAATCGTTGTCGAAACTGTTGTAGCTGTAGCCAATGAAGTTGTTGTTACAGTTATTGTAGTTGGCGTTGTTGTTTCTACAGTAGTAACTGTTGGCGTAGATTTAGACAACATTTCTGTCGTTGTTGTCATAATAACAGTTGTTGTTTGCGTTGATGTTGCAATCGTTGTCGAAACTGTTGTAGCTGTAGCCAATGAAGTTGTTGTTACAGTTATTGTAGTTGGCGTTGTTGTTTCTACAGTAGTAACTGTTGGCGTAGATTTAGACAACATTTCTGTCGTTGTTGTCATAATAACAGTTGTTGTTTGCGTTGATGTTGCAATCGTTGTCGAAACTGTTGTAGCTGTAGCCAATGAAGTTGTTGTTACAGTTATTGTAGTTGGCGTTGTTGTTTCTACAGTAGTAACTGTTGGCGTAGATTTAGACAACATTTCTGTCGTTGTTGTCATAATAACAGTTGTTGTTTGCGTTGATGTTGCAATCGTTGTCGAAACTGTTGTAGCTGTAGCCAATGAAGTTGTTGTTACAGTTATTGTAGTTGGCGTTGTTGTTTCTACAGTAGTAACTGTTGGCGTAGATTTAGACAACATTTCTGTCGTTGTTGTCATAATAACAGTTGTTGTTTGCGTTGATGTTGCAATCGTTGTCGAAACTGTTGTAGCTGTAGCCAATGAAGTTGTTGTTACAGTTATTGTAGTTGGCGTTGTTGTTTCTACAGTAGTAACTGTTGGCGTAGATTTAGACAACATTTCTGTCGTTGTTGTCATAATAACAGTTGTTGTTTGCGTTGATGTTGCAATCGTTGTCGAAACTGTTGTAGCTGTAGCCAATGAAGTTGTTGTTACAGTTATTGTAGTTGGCGTTGTTGTTTCTACAGTAGTAACTGTTGGCGTAGATTTAGACAACATTTCTGTCGTTGTTGTCATAATAACAGTTGTTGTTTGCGTTGATGTTGCAATCGTTGTCGAAACTGTTGTAGCTGTAGCCAATGAAGTTGTTGTTACAGTTATTGTAGTTGGCGTTGTTGTTTCTACAGTAGTAACTGTTGGCGTAGATTTAGACAACATTTCTGTCGTTGTTGTCATAATAACAGTTGTTGTTTGCGTTGATGTTGCAATCGTTGTCGAAACTGTTGTAGCTGTAGCCAATGAAGTTGTTGTTACAGAAATTGTAGTTGGCGTTGTTGTTTCTACAGTAGTAACTGTTGGCGTAGATTTAGACAACATTTCTGTCGTTGTTGTCATAATAACAGTTGTTGTTTGCGTTGATGTTGCAATCGTTGTCGAAACTGTTGTAGCTGTAGCCAATGAAGTTGTTGTTACAGTTATTGTAGTTGGCGTTGTTGTTTCTACAGTAGTAACTGTTGGCGTAGATTTAGACAACATTTCTGTCGTTGTTGTCATAATAACAGTTGTTGTTTGCGTTGATGTTGCAATCGTTGTCGAAACTGTTGTAGCTGTAGCCAATGAAGTTGTTGTTACAGTTATTGTAGTTGGCGTTGTTGTTTCTACAGTAGTAACTGTTGGCGTAGATTTAGACAACATTTCTGTCGTTGTTGTCATAATAACAGTTGTTGTTTGCGTTGATGTTGCAATCGTTGTCGAAACTGTTGTAGCTGTAGCCAATGAAGTTGTTGTTACAGTTATTGTAGTTGGCGTTGTTGTTTCTACAGTAGTAACTGTTGGCGTAGATTTAGACAACATTTCTGTCGTTGTTGTCATAATAACAGTTGTTGTTTGCGTTGATGTTGCAATCGTTGTCGAAACTGTTGTAGCTGTAGCCAATGAAGTTGTTGTTACAGTTATTGTAGTTGGCGTTGTTGTTTCTACAGTAGTAACTGTTGGCGTAGATTTAGACAACATTTCTGTCGTTGTTGTCATAATAACAGTTGTTGTTTGCGTTGATGTTGCAATCGTTGTCGAAACTGTTGTAGCTGTAGCCAATGAAGTTGTTGTTACAGTTATTGTAGTTGGCGTTGTTGTTTCTACAGTAGTAACTGTTGGCGTAGATTTAGACAACATTTCTGTCGTTGTTGTCATAATAACAGTTGTTGTTTGCGTTGATGTTGCAATCGTTGTCGAAACTGTTGTAGCTGTAGCCAATGAAGTTGTTGTTACAGTTATTGTAGTTGGCGTTGTTGTTTCTACAGTAGTAACTGTTGGCGTAGATTTAGACAACATTTCTGTCGTTGTTGTCATAATAACAGTTGTTGTTTGCGTTGATGTTGCAATCGTTGTCGAAACTGTTGTAGCTGTAGCCAATGAAGTTGTTGTTACAGTTATTGTAGTTGGCGTTGTTGTTTCTACAGTAGTAACTGTTGGCGTAGATTTAGACAACATTTCTGTCGTTGTTGTCATAATAACAGTTGTTGTTTGCGTTGATGTTGCAATCGTTGTCGAAACTGTTGTAGCTGTAGCCAATGAAGTTGTTGTTACAGTTATTGTAGTTGGCGTTGTTGTTTCTACAGTAGTAACTGTTGGCGTAGATTTAGACAACATTTCTGTCGTTGTTGTCATAATAACAGTTGTTGTTTGCGTTGATGTTGCAATCGTTGTCGAAACTGTTGTAGCTGTAGCCAATGAAGTTGTTGTTACAGTTATTGTAGTTGGCGTTGTTGTTTCTACAGTAGTAACTGTAGGCGTAGATTTAGACAACATTTCTGTCGTTGTTGTCATACGAACAGTTGTTGTTTGCGTTGATGTTGCAATCGTTGTCGAAACTGTTGTAGCTGTAGCCAATGAAGTTGTTGTTACAGTTATTGTAGTTGGCGTTGTTGTTTCTACAGTAGTAACTGTTGGCGTAGATTTAGACAACATTTCTGTCGTTGTTGTCATAATAACAGTTGTTGTTTGCGTTGATGTTGCAATCGTTGTCGAAACTGTTGTAGCTGTAGCCAATGAAGTTGTTGTTACAGATATTGTAGTTGGCGTTGTTGTTTCTACAGTAGTAACTGTTGGCGTAGATTTAGACAACATTTCTGTCGTTGTTGTCATAATAACAGTTGTTGTTTGCGTTGATGTTGCAATCGTTGTCGAAACTGTTGTAGCTGTAGCCAATGAAGTTGTTGTTACAGTTATTGTAGTTGGCGTTGTTGTTTCTACAGTAGTAACTGTTGGCGTAGATTTAGACAACATTTCTGTCGTTGTTGTCATAATAACAGTTGTTGTTTGCGTTGATGTTGCAATCGTTGTCGAAACTGTTGTAGCTGTAGCCAATGAAGTTGTTGTTACAGTTATTGTAGTTGGCGTTGTTGTTTCTACAGTAGTAACTGTTGGCGTAGATTTAGACAACATTTCTGTCGTTGTTGTCATAATAACAGTTGTTGTTTGCGTTGATGTTGCAATCGTTGTCGAAACTGTTGTAGCTGTAGCCAATGAAGTTGTTGTTACAGTTATTGTAGTTGGCGTTGTTGTTTCTACAGTAGTAACTGTTGGCGTAGATTTAGACAACATTTCTGTCGTTGTTGTCATAATAACAGTTGTTGTTTGCGTTGATGTTGCAATCGTTGTCGAAACTGTTGTAGCTGTAGCCAATGAAGTTGTTGTTACAGTTATTGTAGTTGGCGTTGTTGTTTCTACAGTAGTAACTGTTGGCGTAGATTTAGACAACATTTCTGTCGTTGTTGTCATAATAACAGTTGTTGTTTGCGTTGATGTTGCAATCGTTGTCGAAACTGTTGTAGCTGTAGCCAATGAAGTTGTTGTTACAGAAATTGTAGTTGGCGTTGTTGTTTCTACAGTAGTAACTGTTGGCGTAGATTTAGACAACATTTCTGTCGTTGTTGTCATAATAACAGTTGTTGTTTGCGTTGATGTTGCAATCGTTGTCGAAACTGTTGTAGCTGTAGCCAATGAAGTTGTTGTTACAGTTATTGTAGTTGGCGTTGTTGTTTCTACAGTAGTAACTGTTGGCGTAGATTTAGACAACATTTCTGTCGTTGTTGTCATAATAACAGTTGTTGTTTGCGTTGATGTTGCAATCGTTGTCGAAACTGTTGTAGCTGTAGCCAATGAAGTTGTTGTTACAGATATTGTAGTTGGCGTTGTTGTTTCTACAGTAGTAACTGTTGGCGTAGATTTAGACAACATTTCTGTCGTTGTTGTCATAATAACAGTTGTTGTTTGCGTTGATGTTGCAATCGTTGTCGAAACTGTTGTAGCTGTAGCCAATGAAGTTGTTGTTACAGTTATTGTAGTTGGCGTTGTTGTTTCTACAGTAGTAACTGTTGGCGTAGATTTAGACAACATTTCTGTCGTTGTTGTCATAATAACAGTTGTTGTTTGCGTTGATGTTGCAATCGTTGTCGAAACTGTTGTAGCTGTAGCCAATGAAGTTGTTGTTACAGTTATTGTAGTTGGCGTTGTTGTTTCTACAGTAGTAACTGTTGGCGTAGATTTAGACAACATTTCTGTCGTTGTTGTCATAATAACAGTTGTTGTTTGCGTTGATGTTGCAATCGTTGTCGAAACTGTTGTAGCTGTAGCCAATGAAGTTGTTGTTACAGAAATTGTAGTTGGCGTTGTTGTTTCTACAGTAGTAACTGTTGGCGTAGATTTAGACAACATTTCTGTCGTTGTTGTCATAATAACAGTTGTTGTTTGCGTTGATGTTGCAATCGTTGTCGAAACTGTTGTAGCTGTAGCCAATGAAGTTGTTGTTACAGTTATTGTAGTTGGCGTTGTTGTTTCTACAGTAGTAACTGTTGGCGTAGATTTAGACAACATTTCTGTCGTTGTTGTCATAATAACAGTTGTTGTTTGCGTTGATGTTGCAATCGTTGTCGAAACTGTTGTAGCTGTAGCCAATGAAGTTGTTGTTACAGTTATTGTAGTTGGCGTTGTTGTTTCTACAGTAGTAACTGTTGGCGTAGATTTAGACAACATTTCTGTCGTTGTTGTCATAATAACAGTTGTTGTTTGCGTTGATGTTGCAATCGTTGTCGAAACTGTTGTAGCTGTAGCCAATGAAGTTGTTGTTACAGTTATTGTAGTTGGCGTTGTTGTTTCTACAGTAGTAACTGTTGGCGTAGATTTAGACAACATTTCTGTCGTTGTTGTCATAATAACAGTTGTTGTTTGCGTTGATGTTGCAATCGTTGTCGAAACTGTTGTAGCTGTAGCCAATGAAGTTGTTGTTACAGTTATTGTAGTTGGCGTTGTTGTTTCTACAGTAGTAACTGTTGGCGTAGATTTAGACAACATTTCTGTCGTTGTTGTCATAATAACAGTTGTTGTTTGCGTTGATGTTGCAATCGTTGTCGAAACTGTTGTAGCTGTAGCCAATGAAGTTGTTGTTACAGTTATTGTAGTTGGCGTTGTTGTTTCTACAGTAGTAACTGTTGGCGTAGATTTAGACAACATTTCTGTCGTTGTTGTCATAATAACAGTTGTTGTTTGCGTTGATGTTGCAATCGTTGTCGAAACTGTTGTAGCTGTAGCCAATGAAGTTGTTGTTACAGTTATTGTAGTTGGCGTTGTTGTTTCTACAGTAGTAACTGTTGGCGTAGATTTAGACAACATTTCTGTCGTTGTTGTCATAATAACAGTTGTTGTTTGCGTTGATGTTGCAATCGTTGTCGAAACTGTTGTAGCTGTAGCCAATGAAGTTGTTGTTACAGTAATTGTAGTTGGCGTTGTTGTTTCTACAGTAGTAACTGTTGGCGTAGATTTAGACAACATTTCTGTCGTTGTTGTCATAATAACAGTTGTTGTTTGCGTTGATGTTGCAATCGTTGTCGAAACTGTTGTAGCTGTAGCCAATGAAGTTGTTGTTACAGTTATTGTAGTTGGCGTTGTTGTTTCTACAGTAGTAACTGTTGGCGTAGATTTAGACAACATTTCTGTCGTTGTTGTCATAATAACAGTTGTTGTTTGCGTTGATGTTGCAATCGTTGTCGAAACTGTTGTAGCTGTAGCCAATGAAGTTGTTGTTACAGTTATTGTAGTTGGCGTTGTTGTTTCTACAGTAGTAACTGTTGGCGTAGATTTAGACAACATTTCTGTCGTTGTTGTCATAATAACAGTTGTTGTTTGCGTTGATGTTGCAATCGTTGTCGAAACTGTTGTAGCTGTAGCCAATGAAGTTGTTGTTACAGAAATTGTAGTTGGCGTTGTTGTTTCTACAGTAGTAACTGTTGGCGTAGATTTAGACAACATTTCTGTCGTTGTTGTCATAATAACAGTTGTTGTTTGCGTTGATGTTGCAATCGTTGTCGAAACTGTTGTAGCTGTAGCCAATGAAGTTGTTGTTACAGTTATTGTAGTTGGCGTTGTTGTTTCTACAGTAGTAACTGTAGGCGTAGATTTAGACAACATTTCTGTCGTTGTTGTCATACTAACAGTTGTTGTTTGCGTTGATGTTGCAATCGTTGTCGAAACTGTTGTAGCTGTAGCCAATGAAGTTGTTGTTACAGTTATTGTAGTTGGCGTTGTTGTTTCTACAGTAGTAACTGTTGGCGTAGATTTAGACAACATTTCTGTCGTTGTTGTCATAATAACAGTTGTTGTTTGCGTTGATGTTGCAATCGTTGTCGAAACTGTTGTAGCTGTAGCCAATGAAGTTGTTGTTACAGAAATTGTAGTTGGCGTTGTTGTTTCTACAGTAGTAACTGTTGGCGTAGATTTAGACAACATTTCTGTCGTTGTTGTCATAATAACAGTTGTTGTTTGCGTTGATGTTGCAATCGTTGTCGAAACTGTTGTAGCTGTAGCCAATGAAGTTGTTGTTACAGTAATTGTAGTTGGCGTTGTTGTTTCTACAGTAGTAACTGTTGGCGTAGATTTAGACAACATTTCTGTCGTTGTTGTCATAATAACAGTTGTTGTTTGCGTTGATGTTGCAATCGTTGTCGAAACTGTTGTAGCTGTAGCCAATGAAGTTGTTGTTACAGTTATTGTAGTTGGCGTTGTTGTTTCTACAGTAGTAACTGTTGGCGTAGATTTAGACAACATTTCTGTCGTTGTTGTCATAATAACAGTTGTTGTTTGCGTTGATGTTGCAATCGTTGTCGAAACTGTTGTAGCTGTAGCCAATGAAGTTGTTGTTACAGTTATTGTAGTTGGCGTTGTTGTTTCTACAGTAGTAACTGTTGGCGTAGATTTAGACAACATTTCTGTCGTTGTTGTCATAATAACAGTTGTTGTTTGCGTTGATGTTGCAATCGTTGTCGAAACTGTTGTAGCTGTAGCCAATGAAGTTGTTGTTACAGTTATTGTAGTTGGCGTTGTTGTTTCTACAGTAGTAACTGTTGGCGTAGATTTAGACAACATTTCTGTCGTTGTTGTCATAATAACAGTTGTTGTTTGCGTTGATGTTGCAATCGTTGTCGAAACTGTTGTAGCTGTAGCCAATGAAGTTGTTGTTACAGAAATTGTAGTTGGCGTTGTTGTTTCTACAGTAGTAACTGTTGGCGTAGATTTAGACAACATTTCTGTCGTTGTTGTCATAATAACAGTTGTTGTTTGCGTTGATGTTGCAATCGTTGTCGAAACTGTTGTAGCTGTAGCCAATGAAGTTGTTGTTACAGTTATTGTAGTTGGCGTTGTTGTTTCTACAGTAGTAACTGTTGGCGTAGATTTAGACAACATTTCTGTCGTTGTTGTCATAATAACAGTTGTTGTTTGCGTTGATGTTGCAATCGTTGTCGAAACTGTTGTAGCTGTAGCCAATGAAGTTGTTGTTACAGTTATTGTAGTTGGCGTTGTTGTTTCTACAGTAGTAACTGTAGGCGTAGATTTAGACAACATTTCTGTCGTTGTTGTCATAATAACAGTTGTTGTTTGCGTTGATGTTGCAATCGTTGTCGAAACTGTTGTAGCTGTAGCCAATGAAGTTGTTGTTACAGTTATTGTAGTTGGCGTTGTTGTTTCTACAGTAGTAACTGTTGGCGTAGATTTAGACAACATTTCTGTCGTTGTTGTCATAATAACAGTTGTTGTTTGCGTTGATGTTGCAATCGTTGTCGAAACTGTTGTAGCTGTAGCCAATGAAGTTGTTGTTACAGAAATTGTAGTTGGCGTTGTTGTTTCTACAGTAGTAACTGTTGGCGTAGATTTAGACAACATTTCTGTCGTTGTTGTCATAATAACAGTTGTTGTTTGCGTTGATGTTGCAATCGTTGTCGAAACTGTTGTAGCTGTAGCCAATGAAGTTGTTGTTACAGAAATTGTAGTTGGCGTTGTTGTTTCTACAGTAGTAACTGTTGGCGTAGATTTAGACAACATTTCTGTCGTTGTTGTCATAATAACAGTTGTTGTTTGCGTTGATGTTGCAATCGTTGTCGAAACTGTTGTAGCTGTAGCCAATGAAGTTGTTGTTACAGTTATTGTAGTTGGCGTTGTTGTTTCTACAGTAGTAACTGTTGGCGTAGATTTAGACAACATTTCTGTCGTTGTTGTCATAATAACAGTTGTTGTTTGCGTTGATGTTGCAATCGTTGTCGAAACTGTTGTAGCTGTAGCCAATGAAGTTGTTGTTACAGTTATTGTAGTTGGCGTTGTTGTTTCTACAGTAGTAACTGTAGGCGTAGATTTAGACAACATTTCTGTCGTTGTTGTCATACGAACAGTTGTTGTTTGCGTTGATGTTGCAATCGTTGTCGAAACTGTTGTAGCTGTAGCCAATGAAGTTGTTGTTACAGTTATTGTAGTTGGCGTTGTTGTTTCTACAGTAGTAACTGTTGGCGTAGATTTAGACAACATTTCTGTCGTTGTTGTCATAATAACAGTTGTTGTTTGCGTTGATGTTGCAATCGTTGTCGAAACTGTTGTAGCTGTAGCCAATGAAGTTGTTGTTACAGAAATTGTAGTTGGCGTTGTTGTTTCTACAGTAGTAACTGTTGGCGTAGATTTAGACAACATTTCTGTCGTTGTTGTCATAATAACAGTTGTTGTTTGCGTTGATGTTGCAATCGTTGTCGAAACTGTTGTAGCTGTAGCCAATGAAGTTGTTGTTACAGAAATTGTAGTTGGCGTTGTTGTTTCTACAGTAGTAACTGTTGGCGTAGATTTAGACAACATTTCTGTCGTTGTTGTCATAATAACAGTTGTTGTTTGCGTTGATGTTGCAATCGTTGTCGAAACTGTTGTAGCTGTAGCCAATGAAGTTGTTGTTACAGAAATTGTAGTTGGCGTTGTTGTTTCTACAGTAGTAACTGTTGGCGTAGATTTAGACAACATTTCTGTCGTTGTTGTCATAATAACAGTTGTTGTTTGCGTTGATGTTGCAATCGTTGTCGAAACTGTTGTAGCTGTAGCCAATGAAGTTGTTGTTACAGTTATTGTAGTTGGCGTTGTTGTTTCTACAGTAGTAACTGTAGGCGTAGATTTAGACAACATTTCTGTCGTTGTTGTCATACGAACAGTTGTTGTTTGCGTTGATGTTGCAATCGTTGTCGAAACTGTTGTAGCTGTAGCCAATGAAGTTGTTGTTACAGTTATTGTAGTTGGCGTTGTTGTTTCTACAGTAGTAACTGTTGGCGTAGATTTAGACAACATTTCTGTTGTTGTTGTCATAATAACAGTTGTTGTTTGCGTTGATGTTGCAATCGTTGTCGAAACTGTTGTAGCTGTAGCCAATGAAGTTGTTGTTACAGAAATTGTAGTTGGCGTTGTTGTTTCTACAGTAGTAACTGTTGGCGTAAATTTAGACAACATTTCTGTCGTTGTTGTCATAATAACAGTTGTTGTTTGCGTTGATGTTGCAATCGTTGTCGAAACTGTTGTAGCTGTAGCCAATGAAGTTGTTGTTACAGAAATTGTAGTTGGCGTTGTTGTTTCTACAGTAGTAACTGTTGGCGTAGATTTAGACAACATTTCTGTCGTTGTTGTCATAATAACAGTTGTTGTTTGCGTTGATGTTGCAATCGTTGTCGAAACTGTTGTAGCTGTAGCCAATGAAGTTGTTGTTACAGTTATTGTAGTTGGCGTTGTTGTTTCTACAGTAGTAACTGTTGGCGTAGATTTAGACAACATTTCTGTCGTTGTTGTCATAATAACAGTTGTTGTTTGCGTTGATGTTGCAATCGTTGTCGAAACTGTTGTAGCTGTAGCCAATGAAGTTGTTGTTACAGTTATTGTAGTTGGCGTTGTTGTTTCTACAGTAGTAACTGTAGGCGTAGATTTAGACAACATTTCTGTCGTTGTTGTCATAATAACAGTTGTTGTTTGCGTTGATGTTGCAATCGTTGTCGAAACTGTTGTAGCTGTAGCCAATGAAGTTGTTGTTACAGTTATTGTAGTTGGCGTTGTTGTTTCTACAGTAGTAACTGTTGGCGTAGATTTAGACAACATTTCTGTCGTTGTTGTCATAATAACAGTTGTTGTTTGCGTTGATGTTGCAATCGTTGTCGAAACTGTTGTAGCTGTAGCCAATGAAGTTGTTGTTACAGAAATTGTAGTTGGCGTTGTTGTTTCTACAGTAGTAACTGTTGGCGTAGATTTAGACAACATTTCTGTCGTTGTTGTCATAATAACAGTTGTTGTTTGCGTTGATGTTGCAATCGTTGTCGAAACTGTTGTAGCTGTAGCCAATGAAGTTGTTGTTACAGTTATTGTAGTTGGCGTTGTTGTTTCTACAGTAGTAACTGTTGGCGTAGATTTAGACAACATTTCTGTCGTTGTTGTCATAATAACAGTTGTTGTTTGCGTTGATGTTGCAATCGTTGTCGAAACTGTTGTAGCTGTAGCCAATGAAGTTGTTGTCACAGTTATTGTAGTTGGCGTTGTTGTTTCTACAGTAGTAACTGTTGGCGTAGATTTAGACAACATTTCTGTCGTTGTTGTCATACGAACAGTTGTTGTTTGCGTTGATGTTGCAATCGTTGTCGAAACTGTTGTAGCTGTAGCCAATGAAGTTGTTGTTACAGTTATTGTAGTTGGCGTTGTTGTTTCTACAGTAGTA
Source organism: Pterobdella sp. o SKG-2022 (assembly GCA_964035795.1). Taxonomy (NCBI): domain Eukaryota; kingdom Metazoa; phylum Annelida; class Clitellata; order Hirudinida; family Piscicolidae; genus Pterobdella; species Pterobdella occidentalis. The sequence continues at coordinate 22,728 of CAXIVU010000298.1, read as the reverse complement.
ACTGTTGGCGTAGATTTAGACAACATTTCTGTCGTTGTTGTCATAATAACAGTTGTTGTTTGCGTTGATTGTTGCAATCGTTGTCGAAACTGTTGTAGCTGTAGCCAATGAAGTTGTTGTTACAGTTATTGTAGTTGGCGTTGTTGTTTCTACAGTAGTAACTGTTGGCGTAGATTTAGACAACATTTCTGTCGTTGTTGTCATAATAACAGTTGTTGTTTGCGTTGATGTTGCAATCGTTGTCGAAACTGTTGTAGCTGTAGCCAATGAAGTTGTTGTTACAGTTATTGTAGTTGGCGTTGTTGTTTCTACAGTAGTAACTGTTGGCGTAGATTTAGACAACATTTCTGTCGTTGTTGTCATAATAACAGTTGTTGTTTGCGTTGATGTTGCAATCGTTGTCGAAACTGTTGTAGCTGTAGCCAATGAAGTTGTTGTTACAGTTATTGTAGTTGGCGTTGTTGTTTCTACAGTAGTAACTGTTGGCGTAGATTTAGACAACATTTCTGTCGTTGTTGTCATAATAACAGTTGTTGTTTGCGTTGATGTTGCAATCGTTGTCGAAACTGTTGTAGCTGTAGCCAATGAAGTTGTTGTTACAGTTATTGTAGTTGGCGTTGTTGTTTCTACAGTAGTAACTGTTGGCGTAGATTTAGACAACATTTCTGTCGTTGTTGTCATAATAACAGTTGTTGTTTGCGTTGATGTTGCAATCGTTGTCGAAACTGTTGTAGCTGTAGCCAATGAAGTTGTTGTTACAGTTATTGTAGTTGGCGTTGTTGTTTCTACAGTAGTAACTGTTGGCGTAGATTTAGACAACATTTCTGTCGTTGTTGTCATAATAACAGTTGTTGTTTGCGTTGATGTTGCAATCGTTGTCGAAACTGTTGTAGCTGTAGCCAATGAAGTTGTTGTTACAGTTATTGTAGTTGGCGTTGTTGTTTCTACAGTAGTAACTGTTGGCGTAGATTTAGACAACATTTCTGTCGTTGTTGTCATAATAACAGTTGTTGTTTGCGTTGATGTTGCAATCGTTGTCGAAACTGTTGTAGCTGTAGCCAATGAAGTTGTTGTTACAGTTATTGTAGTTGGCGTTGTTGTTTCTACAGTAGTAACTGTTGGCGTAGATTTAGACAACATTTCTGTCGTTGTTGTCATAATAACAGTTGTTGTTTGCGTTGATGTTGCAATCGTTGTCGAAACTGTTGTAGCTGTAGCCAATGAAGTTGTTGTTACAGTTATTGTAGTTGGCGTTGTTGTTTCTACAGTAGTAACTGTTGGCGTAGATTTAGACAACATTTCTGTCGTTGTTGTCATAATAACAGTTGTTGTTTGCGTTGATGTTGCAATCGTTGTCGAAACTGTTGTAGCTGTAGCCAATGAAGTTGTTGTTACAGTTATTGTAGTTGGCGTTGTTGTTTCTACAGTAGTAACTGTTGGCGTAGATTTAGACAACATTTCTGTCGTTGTTGTCATAATAACAGTTGTTGTTTGCGTTGATGTTGCAATCGTTGTCGAAACTGTTGTAGCTGTAGCCAATGAAGTTGTTGTTACAGTTATTGTAGTTGGCGTTGTTGTTTCTACAGTAGTAACTGTTGGCGTAGATTTAGACAACATTTCTGTCGTTGTTGTCATAATAACAGTTGTTGTTTGCGTTGATGTTGCAATCGTTGTCGAAACTGTTGTAGCTGTAGCCAATGAAGTTGTTGTTACAGTTATTGTAGTTGGCGTTGTTGTTTCTACAGTAGTAACTGTTGGCGTAGATTTAGACAACATTTCTGTCGTTGTTGTCATAATAACAGTTGTTGTTTGCGTTGATGTTGCAATCGTTGTCGAAACTGTTGTAGCTGTAGCCAATGAAGTTGTTGTTACAGTTATTGTAGTTGGCGTTGTTGTTTCTACAGTAGTAACTGTTGGCGTAGATTTAGACAACATTTCTGTCGTTGTTGTCATAATAACAGTTGTTGTTTGCGTTGATGTTGCAATCGTTGTCGAAACTGTTGTAGCTGTAGCCAATGAAGTTGTTGTTACAGTTATTGTAGTTGGCGTTGTTGTTTCTACAGTAGTAACTGTTGGCGTAGATTTAGACAACATTTCTGTCGTTGTTGTCATAATAACAGTTGTTGTTTGCGTTGATGTTGCAATCGTTGTCGAAACTGTTGTAGCTGTAGCCAATGAAGTTGTTGTTACAGTTATTGTAGTTGGCGTTGTTGTTTCTACAGTAGTAACTGTTGGCGTAGATTTAGACAACATTTCTGTCGTTGTTGTCATAATAACAGTTGTTGTTTGCGTTGATGTTGCAATCGTTGTCGAAACTGTTGTAGCTGTAGCCAATGAAGTTGTTGTTACAGTTATTGTAGTTGGCGTTGTTGTTTCTACAGTAGTAACTGTTGGCGTAGATTTAGACAACATTTCTGTCGTTGTTGTCATAATAACAGTTGTTGTTTGCGTTGATGTTGCAATCGTTGTCGAAACTGTTGTAGCTGTAGCCAATGAAGTTGTTGTTACAGTTATTGTAGTTGGCGTTGTTGTTTCTACAGTAGTAACTGTTGGCGTAGATTTAGACAACATTTCTGTCGTTGTTGTCATAATAACAGTTGTTGTTTGCGTTGATGTTGCAATCGTTGTCGAAACTGTTGTAGCTGTAGCCAATGAAGTTGTTGTTACAGTTATTGTAGTTGGCGTTGTTGTTTCTACAGTAGTAACTGTTGGCGTAGATTTAGACAACATTTCTGTCGTTGTTGTCATAATAACAGTTGTTGTTTGCGTTGATGTTGCAATCGTTGTCGAAACTGTTGTAGCTGTAGCCAATGAAGTTGTTGTTACAGTTATTGTAGTTGGCGTTGTTGTTTCTACAGTAGTAACTGTTGGCGTAGATTTAGACAACATTTCTGTCGTTGTTGTCATAATAACAGTTGTTGTTTGCGTTGATGTTGCAATCGTTGTCGAAACTGTTGTAGCTGTAGCCAATGAAGTTGTTGTTACAGTTATTGTAGTTGGCGTTGTTGTTTCTACAGTAGTAACTGTTGGCGTAGATTTAGACAACATTTCTGTCGTTGTTGTCATAATAACAGTTGTTGTTTGCGTTGATGTTGCAATCGTTGTCGAAACTGTTGTAGCTGTAGCCAATGAAGTTGTTGTTACAGTTATTGTAGTTGGCGTTGTTGTTTCTACAGTAGTAACTGTTGGCGTAGATTTAGACAACATTTCTGTCGTTGTTGTCACAATAACAGTTGTTGTTTGCGTTGATGTTGCAATCGTTGTCGAAACTGTTGTAGCTGTAGCCAATGAAGTTGTTGTTACAGTTATTGTAGTTGGCGTTGTTGTTTCTACAGTAGTAACTGTTGGCGTAGATTTAGACAACATTTCTGTCGTTGTTGTCATAATAACAGTTGTTGTTTGCGTTGATGTTGCAATCGTTGTCGAAACTGTTGTAGCTGTAGCCAATGAAGTTGTTGTTACAGTTATTGTAGTTGGCGTTGTTGTTTCTACAGTAGTAACTGTTGGCGTAGATTTAGACAACATTTCTGTCGTTGTTGTCATAATAACAGTTGTTGTTTGCGTTGATGTTGCAATCGTTGTCGAAACTGTTGTAGCTGTAGCCAATGAAGTTGTTGTTACAGTTATTGTAGTTGGCGTTGTTGTTTCTACAGTAGTAACTGTTGGCGTAGATTTAGACAACATTTCTGTCGTTGTTGTCATAATAACAGTTGTTGTTTGCGTTGATGTTGCAATCGTTGTCGAAACTGTTGTAGCTGTAGCCAATGAAGTTGTTGTTACAGTTATTGTAGTTGGCGTTGTTGTTTCTACAGTAGTAACTGTTGGCGTAGATTTAGACAACATTTCTGTCGTTGTTGTCATAATAACAGTTGTTGTTTGCGTTGATGTTGCAATCGTTGTCGAAACTGTTGTAGCTGTAGCCAATGAAGTTGTTGTTACAGTTATTGTAGTTGGCGTTGTTGTTTCTACAGTAGTAACTGTTGGCGTAGATTTAGACAACATTTCTGTCGTTGTTGTCATAATAACAGTTGTTGTTTGCGTTGATGTTGCAATCGTTGTCGAAACTGTTGTAGCTGTAGCCAATGAAGTTGTTGTTACAGTTATTGTAGTTGGCGTTGTTGTTTCTACAGTAGTAACTGTTGGCGTAGATTTAGACAACATTTCTGTCGTTGTTGTCATAATAACAGTTGTTGTTTGCGTTGATGTTGCAATCGTTGTCGAAACTGTTGTAGCTGTAGCCAATGAAGTTGTTGTTACAGTTATTGTAGTTGGCGTTGTTGTTTCTACAGTAGTAACTGTTGGCGTAGATTTAGACAACATTTCTGTCGTTGTTGTCATAATAACAGTTGTTGTTTGCGTTGATGTTGCAATCGTTGTCGAAACTGTTGTAGCTGTAGCCAATGAAGTTGTTGTTACAGTTATTGTAGTTGGCGTTGTTGTTTCTACAGTAGTAACTGTTGGCGTAGATTTAGACAACATTTCTGTCGTTGTTGTCATAATAACAGTTGTTGTTTGCGTTGATGTTGCAATCGTTGTCGAAACTGTTGTAGCTGTAGCCAATGAAGTTGTTGTTACAGTTATTGTAGTTGGCGTTGTTGTTTCTACAGTAGTAACTGTTGGCGTAGATTTAGACAACATTTCTGTCGTTGTTGTCATAATAACAGTTGTTGTTTGCGTTGATGTTGCAATCGTTGTCGAAACTGTTGTAGCTGTAGCCAATGAAGTTGTTGTTACAGTTATTGTAGTTGGCGTTGTTGTTTCTACAGTAGTAACTGTTGGCGTAGATTTAGACAACATTTCTGTCGTTGTTGTCATAATAACAGTTGTTGTTTGCGTTGATGTTGCAATCGTTGTCGAAACTGTTGTAGCTGTAGCCAATGAAGTTGTTGTTACAGTTATTGTAGTTGGCGTTGTTGTTTCTACAGTAGTAACTGTTGGCGTAGATTTAGACAACATTTCTGTCGTTGTTGTCATAATAACAGTTGTTGTTTGCGTTGATGTTGCAATCGTTGTCGAAACTGTTGTAGCTGTAGCCAATGAAGTTGTTGTTACAGTTATTGTAGTTGGCGTTGTTGTTTCTACAGTAGTAACTGTTGGCGTAGATTTAGACAACATTTCTGTCGTTGTTGTCATAATAACAGTTGTTGTTTGCGTTGATGTTGCAATCGTTGTCGAAACTGTTGTAGCTGTAGCCAATGAAGTTGTTGTTACAGTTATTGTAGTTGGCGTTGTTGTTTCTACAGTAGTAACTGTTGGCGTAGATTTAGACAACATTTCTGTCGTTGTTGTCATAATAACAGTTGTTGTTTGCGTTGATGTTGCAATCGTTGTCGAAACTGTTGTAGCTGTAGCCAATGAAGTTGTTGTTACAGTTATTGTAGTTGGCGTTGTTGTTTCTACAGTAGTAACTGTTGGCGTAGATTTAGACAACATTTCTGTCGTTGTTGTCATAATAACAGTTGTTGTTTGCGTTGATGTTGCAATCGTTGTCGAAACTGTTGTAGCTGTAGCCAATGAAGTTGTTGTTACAGTTATTGTAGTTGGCGTTGTTGTTTCTACAGTAGTAACTGTTGGCGTAGATTTAGACAACATTTCTGTCGTTGTTGTCATAATAACAGTTGTTGTTTGCGTTGATGTTGCAATCGTTGTCGAAACTGTTGTAGCTGTAGCCAATGAAGTTGTTGTTACAGTTATTGTAGTTGGCGTTGTTGTTTCTACAGTAGTAACTGTTGGCGTAGATTTAGACAACATTTCTGTCGTTGTTGTCATAATAACAGTTGTTGTTTGCGTTGATGTTGCAATCGTTGTCGAAACTGTTGTAGCTGTAGCCAATGAAGTTGTTGTTACAGTTATTGTAGTTGGCGTTGTTGTTTCTACAGTAGTAACTGTTGGCGTAGATTTAGACAACATTTCTGTCGTTGTTGTCATAATAACAGTTGTTGTTTGCGTTGATGTTGCAATCGTTGTCGAAACTGTTGTAGCTGTAGCCAATGAAGTTGTTGTTACAGTTATTGTAGTTGGCGTTGTTGTTTCTACAGTAGTAACTGTTGGCGTAGATTTAGACAACATTTCTGTCGTTGTTGTCATAATAACAGTTGTTGTTTGCGTTGATGTTGCAATCGTTGTCGAAACTGTTGTAGCTGTAGCCAATGAAGTTGTTGTTACAGTTATTGTAGTTGGCGTTGTTGTTTCTACAGTAGTAACTGTTGGCGTAGATTTAGACAACATTTCTGTCGTTGTTGTCATAATAACAGTTGTTGTTTGCGTTGATGTTGCAATCGTTGTCGAAACTGTTGTAGCTGTAGCCAATGAAGTTGTTGTTACAGTTATTGTAGTTGGCGTTGTTGTTTCTACAGTAGTAACTGTTGGCGTAGATTTAGACAACATTTCTGTCGTTGTTGTCATAATAACAGTTGTTGTTTGCGTTGATGTTGCAATCGTTGTCGAAACTGTTGTAGCTGTAGCCAATGAAGTTGTTGTTACAGTTATTGTAGTTGGCGTTGTTGTTTCTACAGTAGTAACTGTTGGCGTAGATTTAGACAACATTTCTGTCGTTGTTGTCATAATAACAGTTGTTGTTTGCGTTGATGTTGCAATCGTTGTCGAAACTGTTGTAGCTGTAGCCAATGAAGTTGTTGTTACAGTTATTGTAGTTGGCGTTGTTGTTTCTACAGTAGTAACTGTTGGCGTAGATTTAGACAACATTTCTGTCGTTGTTGTCATAATAACAGTTGTTGTTTGCGTTGATGTTGCAATCGTTGTCGAAACTGTTGTAGCTGTAGCCAATGAAGTTGTTGTTACAGTTATTGTAGTTGGCGTTGTTGTTTCTACAGTAGTAACTGTTGGCGTAGATTTAGACAACATTTCTGTCGTTGTTGTCATAATAACAGTTGTTGTTTGCGTTGATGTTGCAATCGTTGTCGAAACTGTTGTAGCTGTAGCCAATGAAGTTGTTGTTACAGTTATTGTAGTTGGCGTTGTTGTTTCTACAGTAGTAACTGTTGGCGTAGATTTAGACAACATTTCTGTCGTTGTTGTCATAATAACAGTTGTTGTTTGCGTTGATGTTGCAATCGTTGTCGAAACTGTTGTAGCTGTAGCCAATGAAGTTGTTGTTACAGTTATTGTAGTTGGCGTTGTTGTTTCTACAGTAGTAACTGTTGGCGTAGATTTAGACAACATTTCTGTCGTTGTTGTCATAATAACAGTTGTTGTTTGCGTTGATGTTGCAATCGTTGTCGAAACTGTTGTAGCTGTAGCCAATGAAGTTGTTGTTACAGTTATTGTAGTTGGCGTTGTTGTTTCTACAGTAGTAACTGTTGGCGTAGATTTAGACAACATTTCTGTCGTTGTTGTCATAATAACAGTTGTTGTTTGCGTTGATGTTGCAATCGTTGTCGAAACTGTTGTAGCTGTAGCCAATGAAGTTGTTGTTACAGTTATTGTAGTTGGCGTTGTTGTTTCTACAGTAGTAACTGTTGGCGTAGATTTAGACAACATTTCTGTCGTTGTTGTCATAATAACAGTTGTTGTTTGCGTTGATGTTGCAATCGTTGTCGAAACTGTTGTAGCTGTAGCCAATGAAGTTGTTGTTACAGTTATTGTAGTTGGCGTTGTTGTTTCTACAGTAGTAACTGTTGGCGTAGATTTAGACAACATTTCTGTCGTTGTTGTCATAATAACAGTTGTTGTTTGCGTTGATGTTGCAATCGTTGTCGAAACTGTTGTAGCTGTAGCCAATGAAGTTGTTGTTACAGTTATTGTAGTTGGCGTTGTTGTTTCTACAGTAGTAACTGTTGGCGTAGATTTAGACAACATTTCTGTCGTTGTTGTCATAATAACAGTTGTTGTTTGCGTTGATGTTGCAATCGTTGTCGAAACTGTTGTAGCTGTAGCCAATGAAGTTGTTGTTACAGTTATTGTAGTTGGCGTTGTTGTTTCTACAGTAGTAACTGTTGGCGTAGATTTAGACAACATTTCTGTCGTTGTTGTCATAATAACAGTTGTTGTTTGCGTTGATGTTGCAATCGTTGTCGAAACTGTTGTAGCTGTAGCCAATGAAGTTGTTGTTACAGTTATTGTAGTTGGCGTTGTTGTTTCTACAGTAGTAACTGTTGGCGTAGATTTAGACAACATTTCTGTCGTTGTTGTCATAATAACAGTTGTTGTTTGCGTTGATGTTGCAATCGTTGTCGAAACTGTTGTAGCTGTAGCCAATGAAGTTGTTGTTACAGTTATTGTAGTTGGCGTTGTTGTTTCTACAGTAGTAACTGTTGGCGTAGATTTAGACAACATTTCTGTCGTTGTTGTCATAATAACAGTTGTTGTTTGCGTTGATGTTGCAATCGTTGTCGAAACTGTTGTAGCTGTAGCCAATGAAGTTGTTGTTACAGTTATTGTAGTTGGCGTTGTTGTTTCTACAGTAGTAACTGTTGGCGTAGATTTAGACAACATTTCTGTCGTTGTTGTCATAATAACAGTTGTTGTTTGCGTTGATGTTGCAATCGTTGTCGAAACTGTTGTAGCTGTAGCCAATGAAGTTGTTGTTACAGTTATTGTAGTTGGCGTTGTTGTTTCTACAGTAGTAACTGTTGGCGTAGATTTAGACAACATTTCTGTCGTTGTTGTCATAATAACAGTTGTTGTTTGCGTTGATGTTGCAATCGTTGTCGAAACTGTTGTAGCTGTAGCCAATGAAGTTGTTGTTACAGTTATTGTAGTTGGCGTTGTTGTTTCTACAGTAGTAACTGTTGGCGTAGATTTAGACAACATTTCTGTCGTTGTTGTCATAATAACAGTTGTTGTTTGCGTTGATGTTGCAATCGTTGTCGAAACTGTTGTAGCTGTAGCCAATGAAGTTGTTGTTACAGTTATTGTAGTTGGCGTTGTTGTTTCTACAGTAGTAACTGTTGGCGTAGATTTAGACAACATTTCTGTCGTTGTTGTCATAATAACAGTTGTTGTTTGCGTTGATGTTGCAATCGTTGTCGAAACTGTTGTAGCTGTAGCCAATGAAGTTGTTGTTACAGTTATTGTAGTTGGCGTTGTTGTTTCTACAGTAGTAACTGTTGGCGTAGATTTAGACAACATTTCTGTCGTTGTTGTCATAATAACAGTTGTTGTTTGCGTTGATGTTGCAATCGTTGTCGAAACTGTTGTAGCTGTAGCCAATGAAGTTGTTGTTACAGTTATTGTAGTTGGCGTTGTTGTTTCTACAGTAGTAACTGTTGGCGTAGATTTAGACAACATTTCTGTCGTTGTTGTCATAATAACAGTTGTTGTTTGCGTTGATGTTGCAATCGTTGTCGAAACTGTTGTAGCTGTAGCCAATGAAGTTGTTGTTACAGTTATTGTAGTTGGCGTTGTTGTTTCTACAGTAGTAACTGTTGGCGTAGATTTAGACAACATTTCTGTCGTTGTTGTCATAATAACAGTTGTTGTTTGCGTTGATGTTGCAATCGTTGTCGAAACTGTTGTAGCTGTAGCCAATGAAGTTGTTGTTACAGTTATTGTAGTTGGCGTTGTTGTTTCTACAGTAGTAACTGTTGGCGTAGATTTAGACAACATTTCTGTCGTTGTTGTCATAATAACAGTTGTTGTTTGCGTTGATGTTGCAATCGTTGTCGAAACTGTTGTAGCTGTAGCCAATGAAGTTGTTGTTACAGTTATTGTAGTTGGCGTTGTTGTTTCTACAGTAGTAACTGTTGGCGTAGATTTAGACAACATTTCTGTCGTTGTTGTCATAATAACAGTTGTTGTTTGCGTTGATGTTGCAATCGTTGTCGAAACTGTTGTAGCTGTAGCCAATGAAGTTGTTGTTACAGTTATTGTAGTTGGCGTTGTTGTTTCTACAGTAGTAACTGTTGGCGTAGATTTAGACAACATTTCTGTCGTTGTTGTCATAATAACAGTTGTTGTTTGCGTTGATGTTGCAATCGTTGTCGAAACTGTTGTAGCTGTAGCCAATGAAGTTGTTGTTACAGTTATTGTAGTTGGCGTTGTTGTTTCTACAGTAGTAACTGTTGGCGTAGATTTAGACAACATTTCTGTCGTTGTTGTCATAATAACAGTTGTTGTTTGCGTTGATGTTGCAATCGTTGTCGAAACTGTTGTAGCTGTAGCCAATGAAGTTGTTGTTACAGTTATTGTAGTTGGCGTTGTTGTTTCTACAGTAGTAACTGTTGGCGTAGATTTAGACAACATTTCTGTCGTTGTTGTCATAATAACAGTTGTTGTTTGCGTTGATGTTGCAATCGTTGTCGAAACTGTTGTAGCTGTAGCCAATGAAGTTGTTGTTACAGTTATTGTAGTTGGCGTTGTTGTTTCTACAGTAGTAACTGTTGGCGTAGATTTAGACAACATTTCTGTCGTTGTTGTCATAATAACAGTTGTTGTTTGCGTTGATGTTGCAATCGTTGTCGAAACTGTTGTAGCTGTAGCCAATGAAGTTGTTGTTACAGTTATTGTAGTTGGCGTTGTTGTTTCTACAGTAGTAACTGTTGGCGTAGATTTAGACAACATTTCTGTCGTTGTTGTCATAATAACAGTTGTTGTTTGCGTTGATGTTGCAATCGTTGTCGAAACTGTTGTAGCTGTAGCCAATGAAGTTGTTGTTACAGTTATTGTAGTTGGCGTTGTTGTTTCTACAGTAGTAACTGTTGGCGTAGATTTAGACAACATTTCTGTCGTTGTTGTCATAATAACAGTTGTTGTTTGCGTTGATGTTGCAATCGTTGTCGAAACTGTTGTAGCTGTAGCCAATGAAGTTGTTGTTACAGTTATTGTAGTTGGCGTTGTTGTTTCTACAGTAGTAACTGTTGGCGTAGATTTAGACAACATTTCTGTCGTTGTTGTCATAATAACAGTTGTTGTTTGCGTTGATGTTGCAATCGTTGTCGAAACTGTTGTAGCTGTAGCCAATGAAGTTGTTGTTACAGTTATTGTAGTTGGCGTTGTTGTTTCTACAGTAGTAACTGTCGGCGTAGATTTAGACAACATTTCTGTCGTTGTTGTCATAATAACAGTTGTTGTTTGCGTTGATGTTGCAATCGTTGTCGAAACTGTTGTAGCTGTAGCCAATGAAGTTGTTCTTACAGTTATTGTAGTTGGCGTTGTTGTTTCTACAGTAGTAACTGTAGGCGTAGATTTAGACAACATTTCTGTCGTTGTTGTCATACGAACAGTTGTTGTTTGCGTTGATGTTGCAATCGTTGTCGAAACTGTTGTAGCTGTAGCCAATGAAGTTGTTGTTACAGTTATTGTAGTTGGCGTTGTTGTTTCTACAGTAGTAACTGTTGGCGTAGATTTAGACAACATTTCTGTCGTTGTTGTCATAATAACAGTTGTTGTTTGCGTTGATGTTGCAATCGTTGTCGAAACTGTTGTAGCTGTAGCCAATGAAGTTGTTGTTACAGAAATTGTAGTTGGCGTTGTTGTTTCTACAGTAGTAACTGTTGGCGTAGATTTAGACAACATTTCTGTCGTTGTTGTCATAATAACAGTTGTTGTTTGCGTTGATGTTGCAATCGTTGTCGAAACTGTTGTAGCTGTAGCCAATGAAGTTGTTGTTACAGTTATTGTAGTTGGCGTTGTTGTTTCTACAGTAGTAACTGTTGGCGTAGATTTAGACAACATTTCTGTCGTTGTTGTCATAATAACAGTTGTTGTTTGCGTTGATGTTGCAATCGTTGTCGAAACTGTTGTAGCTGTAGCCAATGAAGTTGTTCTTACAGTTATTGTAGTTGGCGTTGTTGTTTCTACAGTAGTAACTGTTGGCGTAGATTTAGACAACATTTCTGTTGTTGTTGTCATAATAACAGTTGTTGTTTGCGTTGATGTTGCAATCGTTGTCGAAACTGTTGTAGCTGTAGCCAATGAAGTTGTTGTTACAGAAATTGTAGTTGGCGTTGTTGTTTCTACAGTAGTAACTGTTGGCGTAAATTTAGACAACATTTCTGTCGTTGTTGTCATAATAACAGTTGTTGTTTGCGTTGATGTTGCAATCGTTGTCGAAACTGTTGTAGCTGTAGCCAATGAAGTTGTTGTTACAGTTATTGTAGTTGGCGTTGTTGTTTCTACAGTAGTAACTGTTGGCGTAGATTTAGACAACATTTCTGTCGTTGTTGTCATAATAACAGTTGTTGTTTGCGTTGATGTTGCAATCGTTGTCGAAACTGTTGTAGCTGTAGCCAATGAAGTTGTTGTTACAGAAATTGTAGTTGGCGTTGTTGTTTCTACAGTAGTAACTGTTGGCGTAGATTTAGACAACATTTCTGTCGTTGTTGTCATAATAACAGTTGTTGTTTGCGTTGATGTTGCAATCGTTGTCGAAACTGTTGTAGCTGTAGCCAATGAAGTTGTTGTTACAGAAATTGTAGTTGGCGTTGTTGTTTCTACAGTAGTAACTGTCGGCGTAGATTTAGACAACATTTCTGTCGTTGTTGTCATAATAACAGTTGTTGTTTGCGTTGATGTTGCAATCGTTGTCGAAACTGTTGTAGCTGTAGCCAATGAAGTTGTTGTTACAGAAATTGTAGTTGGCGTTGTTGTTTCTACAGTAGTAACTGTTGGCGTAGATTTAGACAACATTTCTGTCGTTGTTGTCATAATAACAGTTGTTGTTTGCGTTGATGTTGCAATCGTTGTCGAAACTGTTGTAGCTGTAGCCAATGAAGTTGTTGTTACAGTTATTGTAGTTGGCGTTGTTGTTTCTACAGTAGTAACTGTTGGCGTAGATTTAGACAACATTTCTGTCGTTGTTGTCATAATAACAGTTGTTGTTTGCGTTGATGTTGCAATCGTTGTCGAAACTGTTGTAGCTGTAGCCAATGAAGTTGTTGTTACAGTTATTGTAGTTGGCGTTGTTGTTTCTACAGTAGTAACTGTTGGCGTAGATTTAGACAACATTTCTGTCGTTGTTGTCATAATAACAGTTGTTGTTTGCGTTGATGTTGCAATCGTTGTCGAAACTGTTGTAGCTGTAGCCAATGAAGTTGTTGTTACAGTTATTGTAGTTGGCGTTGTTGTTTCTACAGTAGTAACTGTTGGCGTAGATTTAGACAACATTTCTGTCGTTGTTGTCATAATAACAGTTGTTGTTTGCGTTGATGTTGCAATCGTTGTCGAAACTGTTGTAGCTGTAGCCAATGAAGTTGTTGTTACAGTTATTGTAGTTGGCGTTGTTGTTTCTACAGTAGTAACTGTTGGCGTAGATTTAGACAACATTTCTGTCATTGTTGTCATAATAACAGTTGTTGTTTGCGTTGATGTTGCAATCGTTGTCGAAACTGTTGTAGCTGTAGCCAATGAAGTTGTTGTTACAGTTATTGTAGTTGGCGTTGTTGTTTCTACAGTAGTAACTGTTGGCGTAGATTTAGACAACATTTCTGTCGTTGTTGTTATAATAACAGTTGTTGTTTGCGTTGATGTTGCAATCGTTGTCGAAACTGTTGTAGCTGTAGCCAATGAAGTTGTTGTTACAGTTATTGTAGTTGACGTTGTTGTTTCTACAGTAGTAACTGTTGGCGTAGATTTAGACAACATTTCTGTCGTTGTTGTCATAATAACAGTTGTTGTTTGCGTTGATGTTGCAATCGTTGTCGAAACTGTTGTAGCTGTAGCCAATGAAGTTGTTGTTACAGAAATTGTAGTTGGCGTTGTTGTTTCTACAGTAGTAACTGTTGGCGTAGATTTAGACAACATTTCTGTCGTTGTTGTCATAATAACAGTTGTTGTTTGCGTTGATGTTGCAATCGTTGTCGAAACTGTTGTAGCTGTAGCCAATGAAGTTGTTGTTACAGTTATTGTAGTTGGCGTTGTTGTTTCTACAGTAGTAACTGTTGGCGTAGATTTAGACAACATTTCTGTCGTTGTTGTCATAATAACAGTTGTTGTTTGCGTTGATGTTGCAATCGTTGTCGAAACTGTTGTAGCTGTAGCCAATGAAGTTGTTGTTACAGAAATTGTAGTTGGCGTTGTTGTTTCTACAGTAGTAACTGTTGGCGTAGATTTAGACAACATTTCTGTCGTTGTTGTCATAATAACAGTTGTTGTTTGCGTTGATGTTGCAATCGTTGTCGAAACTGTTGTAGCTGTAGCCAATGAAGTTGTTGTTACAGTTATTGTAGTTGGCGTTGTTGTTTCTACAGTAGTAACTGTCGGCGTAGATTTAGACAACATTTCTGTCGTTGTTGTCATAATAACAGTTGTTGTTTGCGTTGATGTTGCAATCGTTGTCGAAACTGTTGTAGCTGTAGCCAATGAAGTTGTTCTTACAGTTATTGTAGTTGGCGTTGTTGTTTCTACAGTAGTAACTGTAGGCGTAGATTTAGACAACATTTCTGTCGTTGTTGTCATACGAACAGTTGTTGTTTGCGTTGATGTTGCAATCGTTGTCGAAACTGTTGTAGCTGTAGCCAATGAAGTTGTTGTTACAGTTATTGTAGTTGGCGTTGTTGTTTCTACAGTAGTAACTGTTGGCGTAGATTTAGACAACATTTCTGTCGTTGTTGTCATAATAACAGTTGTTGTTTGCGTTGATGTTGCAATCGTTGTCGAAACTGTTGTAGCTGTAGCCAATGAAGTTGTTGTTACAGAAATTGTAGTTGGCGTTGTTGTTTCTACAGTAGTAACTGTTGGCGTAGATTTAGACAACATTTCTGTCGTTGTTGTCATAATAACAGTTGTTGTTTGCGTTGATGTTGCAATCGTTGTCGAAACTGTTGTAGCTGTAGCCAATGAAGTTGTTGTTACAGTTATTGTAGTTGGCGTTGTTGTTTCTACAGTAGTAACTGTTGGCGTAGATTTAGACAACATTTCTGTCGTTGTTGTCATAATAACAGTTGTTGTTTGCGTTGATGTTGCAATCGTTGTCGAAACTGTTGTAGCTGTAGCCAATGAAGTTGTTCTTACAGTTATTGTAGTTGGCGTTGTTGTTTCTACAGTAGTAACTGTTGGCGTAGATTTAGACAACATTTCTGTTGTTGTTGTCATAATAACAGTTGTTGTTTGCGTTGATGTTGCAATCGTTGTCGAAACTGTTGTAGCTGTAGCCAATGAAGTTGTTGTTACAGAAATTGTAGTTGGCGTTGTTGTTTCTACAGTAGTAACTGTTGGCGTAAATTTAGACAACATTTCTGTCGTTGTTGTCATAATAACAGTTGTTGTTTGCGTTGATGTTGCAATCGTTGTCGAAACTGTTGTAGCTGTAGCCAATGAAGTTGTTGTTACAGTTATTGTAGTTGGCGTTGTTGTTTCTACAGTAGTAACTGTTGGCGTAGATTTAGACAACATTTCTGTCGTTGTTGTCATAATAACAGTTGTTGTTTGCGTTGATGTTGCAATCGTTGTCGAAACTGTTGTAGCTGTAGCCAATGAAGTTGTTGTTACAGAAATTGTAGTTGGCGTTGTTGTTTCTACAGTAGTAACTGTTGGCGTAGATTTAGACAACATTTCTGTCGTTGTTGTCATAATAACAGTTGTTGTTTGCGTTGATGTTGCAATCGTTGTCGAAACTGTTGTAGCTGTAGCCAATGAAGTTGTTGTTACAGAAATTGTAGTTGGCGTTGTTGTTTCTACAGTAGTAACTGTCGGCGTAGATTTAGACAACATTTCTGTCGTTGTTGTCATAATAACAGTTGTTGTTTGCGTTGATGTTGCAATCGTTGTCGAAACTGTTGTAGCTGTAGCCAATGAAGTTGTTGTTACAGAAATTGTAGTTGGCGTTGTTGTTTCTACAGTAGTAACTGTTGGCGTAGATTTAGACAACATTTCTGTCGTTGTTGTCATAATAACAGTTGTTGTTTGCGTTGATGTTGCAATCGTTGTCGAAACTGTTGTAGCTGTAGCCAATGAAGTTGTTGTTACAGTTATTGTAGTTGGCGTTGTTGTTTCTACAGTAGTAACTGTTGGCGTAGATTTAGACAACATTTCTGTCGTTGTTGTCATAATAACAGTTGTTGTTTGCGTTGATGTTGCAATCGTTGTCGAAACTGTTGTAGCTGTAGCCAATGAAGTTGTTGTTACAGTTATTGTAGTTGGCGTTGTTGTTTCTACAGTAGTAACTGTTGGCGTAGATTTAGACAACATTTCTGTCGTTGTTGTCATAATAACAGTTGTTGTTTGCGTTGATGTTGCAATCGTTGTCGAAAATGTTGTAGCTGTAGCCAATGAAGTTGTTGTTACAGTTATTGTAGTTGGCGTTGTTGTTTCTACAGTAGTAACTGTTGGCGTAGATTTAGACAACATTTCTGTCGTTGTTGTCATAATAACAGTTGTTGTTTGCGTTGATGTTGCAATCGTTGTCGAAACTGTTGTAGCTGTAGCCAATGAAGTTGTTGTTACAGTTATTGTAGTTGGCGTTGTTGTTTCTACAGTAGTAACTGTTGGCGTAGATTTAGACAACATTTCTGTCGTTGTTGTCATAATAACAGTTGTTGTTTGCGTTGATGTTGCAATCGTTGTCGAAACTGTTGTAGCTGTAGCCAATGAAGTTGTTGTTACAGTTATTGTAGTTGGCGTTGTTGTTTCTACAGTAGTAACTGTAGGCGTAGATTCAGACAACATTTCTGTCGTTGTTGTCATACGAACAGTTGTTGTTTGCGTTGATGTTGCAATCGTTGTCGAAACTGTTGTAGCTGTAGCCAATGAAGTTGTTGTTACAGTTATTGTAGTTGGCGTTGTTGTTTCTACAGTAGTAACTGTTGGCGTAGATTTAGACAACATTTCTGTCGTTGTTGTCATAATAACAGTTGTTGTTTGCGTTGATGTTGCAATCGTTGTCGAAACTGTTGTAGCTGTAGCCAATGAAGTTGTTGTTACAGAAATTGTAGTTGGCGTTGTTGTTTCTACAGTAGTAACTGTTGGCGTAGATTTAGACAACATTTCTGTCGTTGTTGTCATAATAACAGTTGTTGTTTGCGTTGATGTTGCAATCGTTGTCGAAACTGTTGTAGCTGTAGCCAATGAAGTTGTTGTTACAGTTATTGTAGTTGGCGTTGTTGTTTCTACAGTAGTAACTGTTGGCGTAGATTTAGACAACATTTCTGTCGTTGTTGTCATAATAACAGTTGTTGTTTGCGTTGATGTTGCAATCGTTGTCGAAACTGTTGTAGCTGTAGCCAATGAAGTTGTTGTTACAGTTATTGTAGTTGGCGTTGTTGTTTCTACAGTAGTAACTGTTGGCGTAGATTTAGACAACATTTCTGTCGTTGTTGTCATAATAACAGTTGTTGTTTGCGTTGATGTTGCAATCGTTGTCGAAACTGTTGTAGCTGTAGCCAATGAAGTTGTTGTTACAGTTATTGTAGTTGGCGTTGTTGTTTCTACAGTAGTAACTGTTGGCGTAGATTTAGACAACATTTCTGTCGTTGTTGTCATAATAACAGTTGTTGTTTGCGTTGATGTTGCAATCGTTGTCGAAACTGTTGTAGCTGTAGCCAATGAAGTTGTTGTTACAGTTATTGTAGTTGGCGTTGTTGTTTCTACAGTAGTAACTGTTGGCGTAGATTTAGACAACATTTCTGTCGTTGTTGTCATAATAACAGTTGTTGTTTGCGTTGATGTTGCAATCGTTGTCGAAACTGTTGTAGCTGTAGCCAATGAAGTTGTTGTTACAGTTATTGTAGTTGGCGTTGTTGTTTCTACAGTAGTAACTGTTGGCGTAGATTTAGACAACATTTCTGTCGTTGTTGTCATAATAACAGTTGTTGTTTGCGTTGATGTTGCAATCGTTGTCGAAACTGTTGTAGCTGTAGCCAATGAAGTTGTTGTTACAGTTATTGTAGTTGGCGTTGTTGTTTCTACAGTAGTAACTGTTGGCGTAGATTTAGACAACATTTCTGTCGTTGTTGTCATAATAACAGTTGTTGTTTGCGTTGATGTTGCAATCGTTGTCGAAACTGTTGTAGCTGTAGCCAATGAAGTTGTTGTTACAGTTATTGTAGTTGGCGTTGTTGTTTCTACAGTAGTAACTGTTGGCGTAGATTTAGACAACATTTCTGTCGTTGTTGTCATAATAACAGTTGTTGTTTGCGTTGATGTTGCAATCGTTGTCGAAACTGTTGTAGCTGTAGCCAATGAAGTTGTTGTTACAGTTATTGTAGTTGGCGTTGTTGTTTCTACAGTAGTAACTGTTGGCGTAGATTTAGACAACATTTCTGTCGTTGTTGTCATAATAACAGTTGTTGTTTGCGTTGATGTTGCAATCGTTGTCGAAACTGTTGTAGCTGTAGCCAATGAAGTTGTTGTTACAGTTATTGTAGTTGGCGTTGTTGTTTCTACAGTAGTAACTGTTGGCGTAGATTTAGACAACATTTCTGTCGTTGTTGTCATAATAACAGTTGTTGTTTGCGTTGATGTTGCAATCGTTGTCGAAACTGTTGTAGCTGTAGCCAATGAAGTTGTTGTTACAGTTATTGTAGTTGGCGTTGTTGTTTCTACAGTAGTAACTGTTGGCGTAGATTTAGACAACATTTCTGTCGTTGTTGTCATAATAACAGTTGTTGTTTGCGTTGATGTTGCAATCGTTGTCGAAACTGTTGTAGCTGTAGCCAATGAAGTTGTTGTTACAGTTATTGTAGTTGGCGTTGTTGTTTCTACAGTAGTAACTGTTGGCGTAGATTTAGACAACATTTCTGTCGTTGTTGTCATAATAACAGTTGTTGTTTGCGTTGATGTTGCAATCGTTGTCGAAACTGTTGTAGCTGTAGCCAATGAAGTTGTTGTTACAGTTATTGTAGTTGGCGTTGTTGTTTCTACAGTAGTAACTGTTGGCGTAGATTTAGACAACATTTCTGTCGTTGTTGTCATAATAACAGTTGTTGTTTGCGTTGATGTTGCAATCGTTGTCGAAACTGTTGTAGCTGTAGCCAATGAAGTTGTTGTTACAGTTATTGTAGTTGGCGTTGTTGTTTCTACAGTAGTAACTGTTGGCGTAGATTTAGACAACATTTCTGTCGTTGTTGTCATAATAACAGTTGTTGTTTGCGTTGATGTTGCAATCGTTGTCGAAACTGTTGTAGCTGTAGCCAATGAAGTTGTTGTTACAGAAATTGTAGTTGGCGTTGTTGTTTCTACAGTAGTAACTGTTGGCGTAGATTTAGACAACATTTCTGTCGTTGTTGTCATAATAACAGTTGTTGTTTGCGTTGATGTTGCAATCGTTGTCGAAACTGTTGTAGCTGTAGCCAATGAAGTTGTTGTTACAGTTATTGTAGTTGGCGTTGATGTTTCTACAGTAGTAACTGTTGGCGTAGATTTAGACAACATTTCTGTCGTTGTTGTCATAATAACAGTTGTTGTTTGCGTTGATGTTGCAATCGTTGTCGAAACTGTTGTAGCTGTAGCCAATGAAGTTGTTGTTACAGTTATTGTAGTTGGCGTTGTTGTTTCTACAGTAGTAACTGTTGGCGTAGATTTAGACAACATTTCTGTCGTTGTTGTCATAATAACAGTTGTTGTTTGCGTTGATGTTGCAATCGTTGTCGAAACTGTTGTAGCTGTAGCCAATGAAGTTGTTGTTACAGTTATTGTAGTTGGCGTTGTTGTTTCTACAGTAGTAACTGTTGGCGTAGATTTAGACAACATTTCTGTCGTTGTTGTCATAATAACAGTTGTTGTTTGCGTTGATGTTGCAATCGTTGTCGAAACTGTTGTAGCTGTAGCCAATGAAGTTGTTGTTACAGTTATTGTAGTTGGCGTTGTTGTTTCTACAGTAGTAACTGTTGGCGTAGATTTAGACAACATTTCTGTCGTTGTTGTCATAATAACAGTTGTTGTTTGCGTTGATGTTGCAATCGTTGTCGAAACTGTTGTAGCTGTAGCCAATGAAGTTGTTGTTACAGTTATTGTAGTTGGCATTGTTGTTTCTACAGTAGTAACTGTTGGCGTAGATTTAGACAACATTTCTGTCGTTGTTGTCATAATAACAGTTGTTGTTTGCGTTGATGTTGCAATCGTTGTCGAAACTGTTGTAGCTGTAGCCAATGAAGTTGTTGTTACAGAAATTGTAGTTGGCGTTGTTGTTTCTACAGTAGTAACTGTTGGCGTAGATTTAGACAACATTTCTGTCGTTGTTGTCATAATAACAGTTGTTGTTTGCGTTGATGTTGCAATCGTTGTCGAAACTGTTGTAGCTGTAGCCAATGAAGTTGTTGTTACAGTTATTGTAGTTGGCGTTGTTGTTTTTACAGTAGTAACTGTTGGCGTAGATTTAGACAACATTTCTGTCGTTGTTGTCATAATAACAGTTGTTGTTTGCGTTGATGTTGCAATCGTTGTCGAAACTGTTGTAGCTGTAGCCAATGAAGTTGTTGTTACAGAAATTGTAGTTGGCGTTGTTGTTTCTACAGTAGTAACTGTTGGCGTAGATTTAGACAACATTTCTGTCGTTGTTGTCATAATAACAGTTGTTGTTTGCGTTGATGTTGCAATCGTTGTCGAAACTGTTGTAGCTGTAGCCAATGAAGTTGTTGTTACAGTTATTGTAGTTGGCGTTGTTGTTTCTACAGTAGTAACTGTTGGCGTAGATTTAGACAACATTTCTGTCGTTGTTGTCATAAAAACAGTTGTTGTTTGCGTTGATGTTGCAATCGTTGTCGAAACTGTTGTAGCTGTAGCCAATGAAGTTGTTGTTACAGTTATTGTAGTTGGCATTGTTGTTTCTACAGTAGTAACTGTTGGCGTAGATTTAGACAACATTTCTGTCGTTGTTGTCATAATAACAGTTGTTGTTTGCGTTGATGTTGCAATCGTTGTCGAAACTGTTGTAGCTGTAGCCAATGAAGTTGTTGTTACAGAAATTGTAGTTGGCGTTGTTGTTTCTACAGTAGTAACTGTTGGCGTAGATTTAGACAACATTTCTGTCGTTGTTGTCATAATAACAGTTGTTGTTTGCGTTGATGTTGCAATCGTTGTCGAAACTGTTGTAGCTGTAGCCAATGAAGTTGTTGTTACAGTTATTGTAGTTGGCGTTGTTGTTTTTACAGTAGTAACTGTTGGCGTAGATTTAGACAACATTTCTGTCGTTGTTGTCATAATAACAGTTGTTGTTTGCGTTGATGTTGCAATCGTTGTCGAAACTGTTGTAGCTGTAGCCAATGAAGTTGTTGTTACAGAAATTGTAGTTGGCGTTGTTGTTTCTACAGTAGTAACTGTTGGCGTAGATTTAGACAACATTTCTGTCGTTGTTGTCATAATAACAGTTGTTGTTTGCGTTGATGTTGCAATCGTTGTCGAAACTGTTGTAGCTGTAGCCAATGAAGATGTTGTTACAGTTATTGTAGTTGGCGTTATTGTTTCTACAGTAGTAACTGTTGGCGTAGATTTAGACAACATTTCTGTCTTTGTTGTCATAATAACAGTTGTTGTTTGCGTTGATGTTGCAATCGTTGTCGAAACTGTTGTAGCTGTAGCCAATGAAGTTGTTGTTACAGTTATTGTAGTTGGCGTTGTTGTTTCTACAGTAGTAACTGTTGGCGTAGATTTAGACAACATTTCTGTCGTTGTTGTCATAATAACAGTTGTTGTTTGCGTTGATGTTGCAATCGTTGTCGAAACTGTTGTAGCTGTAGCCAATGAAGTTGTTGTTACAGAAATTGTAGTTGGCGTTGTTGTTTCTACAGTAGTAACTGTTGGCGTAGATTTAGACAACATTTCTGTCGTTGTTGTCATAATAACAGTTGTTGTTTGCGTTGATGTTGCAATCGTTGTCGAAACTGTTGTAGCTGTAGCCAATGAAGTTGTTGTTACAGTTATTGTAGTTGGCGTTGATGTTTCTACAGTAGTAACTGTTGGCGTAGATTTAGACAACATTTCTGTCGTTGTTGTCATAATAACAGTTGTTGTTTGCGTTGATGTTGCAATCGTTGTCGAAACTGTTGTAGCTGTAGCCAATGAAGTTGTTGTTACAGTTATTGTAGTTGGCGTTGTTGTTTCTACAGTAGTAACTGTTGGCGTAGATTTAGACAACATTTCTGTCGTTGTTGTCATAATAACAGTTGTTGTTTGCGTTGATGTTGCAATCGTTGTCGAAACTGTTGTAGCTGTAGCCAATGAAGTTGTTGTTACAGTTATTGTAGTTGGCGTTGTTGTTTCTACAGTAGTAACTGTTGGCGTAGATTTAGACAACATTTCTGTCGTTGTTGTCATAATAACAGTTGTTGTTTGCGTTGATGTTGCAATCGTTGTCGAAACTGTTGTAGCTGTAGCCAATGAAGTTGTTGTTACAGTTATTGTAGTTGGCGTTATTGTTTCTACAGTAGTAACTGTTGGCGTAGATTTAGACAACATTTCTGTCTTTGTTGTCATAATAACAGTTGTTGTTTGCGTTGATAATGCATTCGTTGTCGAAACTGTTGTAGCTGTAGCCAATGAAGTTGTTGTTACAGAAATTGTAGTTGGCGTTGTTGTTTCTACAGTAGTAACTGTTGGCGTAGATTTAGACAACATTTCTGTCGTTGTTGTCATAATAACAGTTGTTGTTTGCGTTGATGTTGCAATCGTTGTCGAAACTGTTGTAGCTGTAGCCAATGAAGTTGTTGTTACAGAAATTGTAGTTGGCGTTGTTGTTTCTACAGTAGTAACTGTTGGCGTAGATTTAGACAACATTTCTGTCGTTGTTGTCATAATAACAGTTGTTGTTTGCGTTGATGTTGCAATCGTTGTCGAAACTGTTGTAGCTGTAGCCAATGAAGTTGTTGTTACAGAAATTGTAGTTGGCGTTGTTGTTTC